>JANHGB010022437.1:0-37308 GCA_026283785.1 Coracopsis vasa
AAAACTGACAAATATCAGGTTCGGTTGGACGGGTTTCACTTCCTCCATCCACTGGATAGTCCCCACCATAGCAGGCGTACTGTGCAGCTGCGGTACGGAATGGCACGGCGTGCTCGGTGACTGCTCCCGAAGTTACGTAAAGCGGCGCAAGCGGCATCCGGCGAGCGTGACAGACCCGCGGTGTCGGGCGGCAGCGGGCAGCGGCGTAACCGCCGCGCTCCGCCCGCCTCGATCTGTGCGGGCGCCGGCGGCGGGCCGGGAGGTAGCTGCCGGGGCTGTTGTGTTTTCTTCTGTCAAATAGCACTAAATCACAGGCCGAGGTAGCACCGTGAGCAGGTCCTGCCCTGGAGCTGGGGGAGGGGACGGCACAGTTCACCTTCCGTTGGTTCTAATTTAGTAGCAAGCTCTTCAGGGCAGGAACTACCCCGTTTGTGTGCGAGGTGAGATCAGTAGGCCCCAAACTTGAGTTCTTGAACAGGTGAAATACCTTGTGAAGTAACTTGATTGAATTCAGCACAAAGTGATTGTTTTTAAAATAGGTATGTATAAAACCTAACTTGGCAAGTTTCCTCTTTAAATGTGCCACTAGTTCTTTAGCTGACATTCTATGGTAACACTTAAATCCTAAACAGCAGAGGCCAACCTGACTGCTTTGGCTTAATATATGTAACCAGATCACAAATAGTATCACATAGTTAAAAGTCTTCTAAATCCAATTAGACCTGTTAAGTAAGGATTGTTTTGTTTCTAATCTACTCTCCTTGAATCGCATGACTTATGTGTTTCTCAGTGAACATACAAACCATTAGCTTAAAAGGGTTTGGAACTGCAAGAGCTGCAAGCTGAAGGCAAACCCTTTTTAAGTGGTTTTATTACAGCCTGTTTGCTTCACCCGCAAGAAGGGAGGTGGCTGTTGTAAACACCTGGTAGGGTGAGTTGGTGTCAGGCTGGTACCTGGGACTCCATCCTGTCCTGTTGCAGCTCTAGCAGTTCAGTACTTCCAGCAGCTGTTCTTTAATTTCATTCTTAACTTACAGTTGGGAATCAGGCTAAACCAAATACAGGTTCTGAGCAGGAAACGATATTCTTACAAAAAGTGGAGTGAGTAAATATCTAGATAAGAAAGAGAGTGCAGTCCCTGAATTACCTCTTAGGTGTTATGAGTGATCTGTTTGTTCTGAAAGTTGGTGTGATGCAATGATTCCACTGCTTCAGTGCAGTGATACGTGAGGCCAGTCCATGGTGAAGCTTGGGCAGCAGCAGGCTGTGCACCTGCATTTTCAGTCCTCGCTGCACCAGTGTAAGCAAGGAGTGATACAGTTTGTCTAAAAGTGGGGGGGTTTATCAAATTATTTTCTGTTCCTTTTTATGGCAGGAATTGGCAGAAGGCTTCTGTATTCATAGCAAAGGCTTGAGTCCTAAGACTGTGATCCTCATTTGAGCATTGTATTATTTTTCTAATGTTTAGCCTTCATAAAGTGCTAATTAATGTGATTTTTAAACCCTGTTGTGATTCATAGCATGTAAATATTTTAGGTACTTCAAAATTGAGATACTTTTACAGTTTAAGAGGAGTTTACACACATGCATATACATGTATTTATGAGTATGGTAAGCTCTAATGTAAATGTTTGTAATGTTCCTTTTTCAATTTCCTTGATCCCTCAAAAAACAAAAAAGTCAAGTGACACGGTGTGCCCTTTGCTCACTTTACCTGACATTTCTGTTAGTCAAAGAATTACTCTTCCAAGTTACAGGAATCTGAGTGTGACACTGGTGGTATCATCCCCTTCTGTTTATTTATGAGTATGTTACTGTGTCAGATTGAGTCAAGATTGTTGTTTAGAAGCAAATACTGTGACTATCACCATTTAATACACTTTGGCTCATAGTTTGGGATGGTCTTGCAAAGCACAGGAGAAACTAAAACAGAAAATGTACCCTGGGAACAGACTTAATGCAGCTGTTAATAAGCTTTCAGTCAATGGTACCAAATTACAGCTAGTTTGTTATAAAAGCCGCTGAAGCATGTACAGTGTAGATGTTGGATTCTTAACACCAAGTGCCTTATTCTGCAAGGTTGAGCTGTGAGCTGTCTTGCTTGCCAATATAGATATAGCCTTTCAGTAATGCATGTGCATTTAAGAGCACTAGTAAGTTCAAGATAGTAAGTTATTGACTGACATTTCACTTTGAAGAAAGACATCATTCTAGAAACTACACTGTTCATAGAAGACAGAATGGTTTTGGTTGAAAAAGCCTTAAAGATCATCTAGTTCCTAAGACCCTGCCATGGGCAGTGACACCATTAGACCAGGTTGCTCAAAGCCCCATCCAGCCTGGCCTTGAACACTTCCAGGGATGGGACATCCACAACTTCTCTGAGCAGCCTGTTCCAGCATCTCAGCATCCTCACAGTTCGCAAGTATTGTAACTGCTGAAAATGTCATTGTGGCTTGTGACTGGTTTGGGGGTTGGTTTGTTTTCCCAAAAAGTACTGAAAAACACACGCTTTTTTTCTTTTCAAAGTTCCGTGAATTCCTGGATGAACAGCATCAGGTGCCCTGAGATGTAGCCTTATATTCCTTTCCTGGTTCAGATTCATAAAGTCATACAGCGGAAGCTCATAACCACTTTTTTTTCATTTCAGATCCTTTGATTTGTTGCAAATCTAGACTCAGTTGGATTCTTCTATTGATAGGGATTTAATCCCATACCTCCCAGGATCATGACTGGGTGGGGCATTCCTTATGCTGGTAATATGAAAGAGTCACTGAAGTGGCAGGTGAAAAAAGGAGTTACCTTGTTCAGTGTTCTATACAGATGAGAGTATTGTTAGACAAAAAATCTGCCAGAGAATACTTCATGCCTTGATACTTATATCTCTATTAAAAAAAAATACGTTGCAAAGTTTATTGTTTGAGCCAGAAAACAGATTTACTTACTGAGGTACAGGTGGAAAAAGGGATTTAGATCTTAGTGTAGTTCCAAGAGGATAGCTTGTCCCAGTCACAGCAGTGACTTGCTTCTTTCAAACTGCAAGGCTGAAGCACCTGGGGTTAAGTCACACAACCAAGCACAGGACTATTCTGCAACAGAAGCTACTGGGTAGTCCAAATCCTGTACTACACCAGCAAAGTCAGCAGAGGTTTATGATACCAACATTTCTATTCTGGTGCTGCTGAGTGTCCAGATTCATCCCACAGCGAAGACGAATTGCTCTAAAGGACTCGTTACCAGTTTTAAATTGGTTTTGTTGGTCGAGTTCCCTGAGATTTCTGAAGTTCAGAGTGTGTGAAGATTTCCCTGTGTAGCTCAAAGAACAGAAAGTTTGTTCTTACCTTCATTCACAGAATCCTTTCATGAGCATTTTTCAGTCTTTCTTGTTGATGCTCGTCCATTTCACATTTATTTCCTTATTTATGTTCTGTAAGATTTATTTAGAGCAAGAAAATGAAAGAATCACTTCACCTTGGCAATCGGGAAGCTCATTTGTTTTTGCTTCAGTAGATGATTGATTCTGTATATGATGTGAATCAGGTTGATGGTTTCCCATTTCAGAGTCTCCCGCAGCCTCGTGGTTGATCAGTGTTCTCTTAGGTGAAGTGGGTGATGCCTCACATCCTATTAATCCAAAGAGGTGGCATCTAATTTGTGTCTTGTAAGACCTCTTCTTGGGGTACTTTGTTAAAATGAGGAGATGGTACTTTTTTGGCAGTTTGATATGGCTGCCTTATTTTTATTTTGCCTTTTTTTTTAGAAATGTACACACATGCACATAAAAGATTAATTTTGGCTTGTAATTGTTTCCTTATTTGTTTCCTATTTTCCTTATTTCCACCTGACCTTGGTTGGGTTTTTTTTATATTTTAATCTGCTGGAATGGGAAACTAGCTGCTATTACAACACTGCTTTTGATGTGCATGCTTGTAAAACTTAATTGCTCCAATTCAAGCTACAGAAAATGTGTCCAGTTAACATTGTTACAAATGTCTCCAGCATATGCAACAGGGTTGTTTTGTAAAAGTATTTGGCTTTGAAAACAGGTCCGTTATACTTCAGTGAATATGTAATATATTCATATATGTTTCTCATCTGAATTGTTTACTGTGCTGTCTTTTGATTCATGTTCTGTGTATTGTTGCATGCATGTTTGGCTTGTGTAGTTTGCTCCCGATATCTTACAGAAGCAATTCTGAGAGAAGCTTTAGTGCTGTTTGTACTAAACAGTCACTAAAACTACACCAGCTTCTTAAGTGCCTCAAAATTGCTGACTTTTTCAATACAACAAAAAATAGCATGTGAATTATGAAGGACAAAACCATTTTTCTCATTTGTAATCTTACTTTAACATTCTGTCATTTTAATTCTAGTAGCTGTGAAAGTCAGAACTGTAAAGCTGTCTGCCAAGCTGCAGAAGTACAGTTTAAAAGCAACATTTTTATGTGAAGCCAAATTCCTTATGAAAATATTTAAGCATCAGTACTCCTATGTACCATCTCAGTGCTAATGCAGAATCTTCCACAGCAGTATCTTAGTATGTTGCTTTCATTTAAAAATTACAGCAATATTTTCTGTCCTTCACTGCAGATACTGCTCTTGAAAAACGGAGAAAACATGACTTATACAGTGAATTAACCTTAAACTCCTGGGCCAAAAACTGAATCTTTTTTTCATGAAGGATGGCAACACCATACGTTCCTATTCCTATTGGAAGCTCCTCATCCAGCTTTACAAACAGAAACCAAAGAAGTTCTTCTTTTGGAAGCATCTCGACGAGTTCCAGCTCCTCTAAAGGACAGTTGGAGGACTCTGCAATTGGTAGTTTTAAAAAGATGAGTGTGCCTGACCAGATTGGTTCTACATCGTCTGCATGTAGTAGTCCACTTGTTAGGACTAAATTTACAGGTATGGACACATCCATAGAATACTGTACTCAGCCTTCAGAAGAAATAGAGCAGAATACAGATTCCAGGAACTGGGAAGATCGACCGTCCACGCCTACTATACTGGGTTATGAGGTGATGGAGGAAAGGGCAAAATTCACTGTAAGTTTTGGGGATAGTTCATCATGTAATGACAAGATAACAATTGAATACACTTTCCATTCTCTTTCAGTAATTAATCACACAGTTCAGATACTTTACAAATACCAATTTAGCTTCTAAGTATTGCTGTCTAATAGGAAAATGTCATTCCTGTTACACAGGTGGGAAAACAGGGACTTGTAAGCAGTCTTTCCTGTCATTGTGTATGTGGAATAGGAGGAATTTATTCTACTTGAAATTTCTGCTGGAATAGTCAGGAATTCTTTGCAAAGTTTACAATTCCTTGTGAGACTGAACTTGAAGAATTTCTGGATAGTTAAACATCTTGAAATGTAGTCTTTTATTTGAAATGGATGATAAGACACCCTGATACTTGCCTTTTACAGTTATTACTAACAGAATATTTTGCATTAAAGTGTAAACACGTAGGTTTCAGCTTCTTGCATTGCTAGGTTTAGTTTCCGATAAGGGGAAATCTGTGCTGGAAACATCAGTGAGATGTCACATATGCAGTATCTCATGACAGAACACCAGCTTAACTGATTTGTATTGTGGGGGGGGGTTTATGTGTTTGTTTGGGTTTGTTTGGGTTTTTTTTAGCAAAATGTATTATAGTTGGCAATTCGATATATTTTACATGCCATAAATATATTAACGCATTTGTTTTTGTGGATGTGGGTGGAACATTTTGAGCTAATTCAGCCAGGCTTGTGGGACTGATGGAAATTGTTACTTTTTATTTATCAATTATGTTACTTCAGGAGAGCAACATTAATGACAGGTGAGGAGGAGGAAATAGCAGACAAACTTTTTTCTCCCACTTTATCTTAGATTAGAAAAGCATGTATCCTGCATTCAGGAACCTAATGCACTTATGACAGTTGAAATACTAATAAAATAATCAGGGTTTTTTTGCAAAGAATTAATGCTACTTTTTAATTATTTGAGAATAATGGTTTGTCTTTTAAGTTTTTCAGTTTCTAACATCTTCATGGTAGCATGATTAGTATTGTTATATTGACAAGGGCTAGTCTGAAAATATGATCAGGAAGATTTCAGTGTACATGTAAGATGTTCTTCAACTATAGTTAAAATGATGACTTAGACTCCTCATTTTTTAGAAGGCCAGGTTGCAGTACAAATGAAACATTCTTCATTGTTAAAATGCTTAGATGCATCTTTTTGTTCTTTCTGGAATCACTTCTGTACTTGTTCCTGAAAGCACATAATTAGCTGTTTTCAGCTGTGTGTTGAAAATAAACTTGCTATTGTGCATTGAAATCAGCAATTTTAATTGCTGGAAATTTTGGTTGCTTCTGTAGTGGAAAATCAATGAGATAGAAGACAATGGAAATTACATTGACATCACCTGTAAAAGAGGAGACTCAACTGCTGAAGTT
This sequence comes from Coracopsis vasa, assembly GCA_026283785.1. NCBI lineage: Eukaryota > Metazoa > Chordata > Aves > Psittaciformes > Psittacidae > Coracopsis > Coracopsis vasa. The sequence continues at coordinate 6,449 of JANHGB010022437.1, forward strand.
TTTTTTGGGGGGTTGTTTTTTTTTTAGTTTGTTAACATCTCGTAGTTCTGAAAATATGAATCTGAATGAGTTAAGCTGGTTCATGTATTAACTTCAGGAGTTAAATGATAGTGAATGTTGGAGAACATGGCTGCTGAAGCGTAGGAGAGAGAAAACCCAGGCCTGAAAAAGGTCTCTGTTTGAAAGCAATTGGTCTCTGAGTGAGCCGTGCTGGAATGTTCAATTAGACCTTTTGGTCTGGAGTATTTTTAGCCAACTAGAAATTATAATGACATGCCAAATCAGCCAGAGATTGTTACTAAATATTGGCATATCTTCATTGAATGTTTTATATTTGTGGAATAAAGCAATTCAGGATTGACTGGAATTATGTGAATTAGTTTTAATTTGGGTTTGGGGTTTTTTTGCAAGATCTTGTGTGAAGTAACTGACAGTTGTTTTGTAACAGTCTAGTTTTTCTTGTTTATTAATAAAAAATCTAAAAAAAACCCAAACAAAAAAAAAAAAAAACAACACCACCAAAAAAATCCCAAGCAAAAAAACTGCAAAACTTTATTCAATTTTGGCAAGAAAACCATGTTCAGGTTGGGGCAGTAATCACAAGTTGATTGCACTCTTTAAGTTGGCCATAATTTGTGAAGACTTTATCTAATATTTGCTTGAAAGCCATTCAAAGTGAGGGTCAGACTAACTGGCTGTTGGGTTTTGTGTGCATTTGTAAGCAATGCCTTTAGTAGAATAAAACAGTAGAATAGAAAACAGATTAGCATATAAATCCTCCAGCGTGTTACACAGGTTCTTGCTTTGTGTTTTACTGTGTACTAGCAAAGTTTTCACAGTTTTATACAGCAGTTCTGCTTTATGAAGTTTTTGGAAAATGAAACTGTTTATACTTCCAGTATGACAGGAAAGCTAAAACACTTGGACAAATATTTATACACAAAATGGAAGACAGAAGAATTGCATTTTAACGCTGGCTTCACAGGCATGTCTTGCAGCTTGAATTTTAAAACCTAATAGCTTTTTTTAATGTCTGAAATATTGCCTCTGTTACAGTCTATGACTTCCACAGACGATGTTGCTTAAAAGTGGAATACCGTGTTTAAAAAGTAGATAAGAAAAGTACTCTTTGAAAAACTGCTTTTAATTTGCACGGTAGTTATCTGTAGCTTGTGTAACTGTTTGCCACTTAATATATTATAGAATGCAAAAATGCTAAAAACAGTTTCACACATGTGCAGAAGTTGGCTAGCACGAGGGTTATCGCATGCTGGGATTGCAACAAGAAAATACATTTATCGGCTAAGACAACCTGCTGTGAAAACATGAAATACTGGGAAAGATTTTACTATGTAACAACTGAGGAAATGTTTTCAATAGAATTTGGTTAAATGCCCATAAGGGATTGCTTATGATTATGATTTCAAAAATATCTTTTTCTTCCTCATATTTTGGAGACATTTTTACTTGTGTTTGGAGGGGGTTGGAAATTTAACTAGAGGACACCTGGACTGGGAGGGCTAACCCAGTACCGGTGCGGAGTCTCTTTTTCCTTACATCGGAGAAAGTAAGGTTGTGACATGAGAACCTCGCTTTTCTAGACACTGTTTAATATTTTCTAGTTGAAGTTGTGTGTTGTTAGATTCATTGTGTTCAGGCATTTGAGTATTTGTCCTCCTAAAAGGTAATTCTATAATTGTTTTTATTGTTGTTTTGTTTATTTATCCATTTGCTTTTAAACAGGAGAATGGTACTGCTGTGCTGTTGTCTGGCTAAATCTGATTCAAATTATATTACTTCAGTTCTACAATGTTAACATAATCATTCTGATGCAGTTATCTAGGGAAATGGTCATATTTTGCCTGCAAAGACAAAACCTCATGTTCAAGATAGACGGAATAAAAGGAGGATGTTATTTTTATCCTGCATCGCTTTTCCTTGTGAAGCAGGTCAGATAAGACATTGTAAAACAATAGAACACGCAGTACCTGATTATTACAGTCATCTGAAAAACATATTGGCCTCAAGGATTAATGAGAGAACTATAATTTGCCAAAGGTTAAAATAGATCATTAAAACATACCTCACTTACCACTTTCATAGCTGAGACTTGGGTTTGGGTTTTTTTTTCCTGGGGAAGAAATCTGGATGAAATTTAACAAGCCCTTTTTACAGACAGAAAATAGCTAAATGTATTTATGAATTATAGAAATTCCTTCCTTAAATTCTGAAATTAATTTATACTGTTTGATAATTAAGTTGCTTGTTTGTTTTGGGGGATTTTTTAGTCCAATTGTGGATAAAAAAAAAATAATCCTTAAGTTTTGTTTCATTAAGAAAAAGAGAATAATTTCAGCCTTGCAGCTAATGCAGTGTGAAATCCTGCACATTTTTCTGATATTCCTGTTTTTCCACATAGGTATACAAAATACTGGTAAAAAGAAGTCCAGATGAAAGTTGGGTGGTTTTCAGACGGTACACTGACTTCTCCAGGCTTAATGACAAGGTGAGAATTTTACACTGATAAATTCTTAGGTAACTTACCTCACTCTTCTTTCATGTTTCATTTTCTTTGTGTCTGACATTTTTGTCACTTCTTTTGTCGCTTTCTTTTTTCACTACCTATACAACACATACTATATTAATAAATGGAAAACATGATTCCTCATATTTTAGCATTAAAGAAGGTAGTTCTTCATCTCATGCTGTTAGCGGGCATCATACATGATATTTACTCCTAGTCTGTGTGGTAACAGAAGTTAACTTTAATAGCTGTATCCGCTGCATAGAAAAAGAATGATGGGCTTGTATTCTGATAGAGTAATTATTCAGTCATTTTCAGTGCAATAAGCTGTTTTTTTCATGATAGAACTTAAGTTCCTTGTATGTTGGTCAATCTTCAGTTGTTTTCAGCATCTTTTGAAGTTAATTGTGAAATGTAATTAATTGTGAAATGTTATATCAGAGTTTTAAAGCTGAGGACAGAGACCCCAGGTAAACAGGAGTTCTGTGTCAGCAACTTAATATTTTTAGGACACTTGAAAGCAAAAAAATATTTGGCCTAAAAAGCACAAATTTTATTAATTGGTAAATAGCATTTGGCTATTCCATTTAGTATTGTTCATATAGAAGCATAAACATACAAAACATAGTAGGGTTTGTTTTGGTTTTTTTGTGTACCTTTTCCTGTTAAATCTATGTACCTAACCAACAAAGAACTTAATTCTGCTGAAATTTTGAATATGGACTTCAACTTACACATTTCTCTGGGTTCTTGGTTTGACCTGTTTGGATACCTTTTAGGCTAGGAATGCCTTGGTATTGGCAAAAGCCTAACTTCTTTTGAGTTGATGATGTTCTTGGGATTTCAACTCAGATTTCAGAAGTCAAGCAATACAACAATTTGTACTTTGGTGAACTATGTCAGATATAGATCAAGAACTGGCTTATGTGCACTGACTTATAATGTGGTTATCACTAGTTCAAAAAATTAAAATGCCACAGGTTATCATTTTACAATAGATATTTAGGTTTTACAAGTGAAGTCTGTAGTCTTAGTCAAATCTTTGACAAAAATGTTTGTCTTCTGGCATGATTTATAGGTATTAGGATTTCTGTTTGAAAGGAAGAACTTTATTTTTCCCATGTGTCACTGACAAGTTTTTTCATCTTTAAGATGAAAATATAAATTTTTATTATGTTCCTATTCAGTAATTCTCTAGAAGCTTCAGAATTATGCTTATGTTTCAGTTCCTGGAGCTGGCATTTCTGTATTATAAGAAGCGTAATATCTTAAGAACTGGGGAGTAAATGATTATATGCACACCTCAGTGGTTCAAAAGACATGGTGCAACACTTGCAAATCCTTTTTCTCTAATGGCAAATGTAGACATGAAGTTGCATATGTGTATACTTTCAGCTTTTTCTGTACCTTATCACTTAGAAATCCAATATAAACGAGAAATATACAATCTCATAAAACCTTTTCCTCACCATCCTTCTTAAGGTTAGTGGCAAATTATTCATTCCTTGAAATGGTAATAGAAACTTAGCAACTGAATTGAATAATCGATCACTATGTGAATTGATTTCAAGTATTACCAGAGAGGGAATGGCTTTTTCAGGAAGACCAGGTAAAGACAAAAGAGCAGTATATTTTGTAAGTGTCAGGCACGTTAACGTCATTTGAATCAGGACAGTTCCTTGTACAAGCTTGGGATGCTTTGTTTTGTGCCTATTTAGATCACACCGCTCAAAACAGGTTGTCTGCTGTCGCACAGCACCTTCGTTAAAGCAACTTCCCACTGGCAATGCAACAGAAGCATTTCAGAATGTCTCAAAAAGAGGATAGAGGCAGCTTTAACACTCTTTCCAAGAGAGGAATATGAGCCTCTTATTACAAGCTTCCCAGCAAGTCATTTAACCATTATTTATATTTATACCTTACCCACAGTAAACATGTAAATAGCTTCTATAAATGTTATCAAGCAGACAGGAGAGGGAGCTCTCTCTTCATCCCACCAGATCACAAATGGGTTTTGCTGAAGTGATTAAAATCCATGCACATTTTTATCCTATGTCACATGTTACTCGTCACTCCTGTCCTGGAACTTTCTCCTCTTAACAAACAACTCTGTAACACAAAACATTCCTGTGTCCCACAGAACAGGGCTTGGGATGGATGCAGGAAGTACATTTTTAAGGCACTTTTAATTTTGGTATAGGAAAAAATGAAGATGTAATTGTTATTTACAACATTCTGCTTCCCTACATACGGATACAAATGCATACTCTGCATGTATGTGTGTGTTGTAAGCATACTACTTATATACACTTACACCAGAAGTATACTACTACACTTTCCAACTTAAAATACTAAGTTATTTTTCCTTATCGCCATCCTTTACATGTTCACAGATAATTTTGTATTTATCCTGAAATCCACCAGATCAACCTAAGAAATCTGATAGATCCAAGTGTATTTTTAAGATAAATCAATCTTAATCAATCTGAATCAATCTGAAATAGGAAACTCAAAAGAAATAGACACAGAGAAACAAACCCCAGCTAAAACAAAGCCAAAAGAAAGAGTAACCGTAATATCTGCCTATTCTCATTGTGCTGAGTGGAAATCTTTTTACACGGTCTTAATTCACACCCTGGCAACAAAACTTTGTCAGCAGAAATGCTTGTATCAGCATCTGGATATAATGCTAAAAATCAAACCGCGGGTTACATCTGCCTCGCAAAGGCGTTCTAATGAGATTTACTTAATCCATGTGAAAGAAAAAAACCCTGGTTTTGTCCCCCAATTTGTTGCAACATCTGAAAGTTCACGAGGTTACGACCCCTCTTTAAGACAGCATCTCCCACCACCTGCAAAGAGCCCAGGAAAGCAGCCTGAAACAATAAAACACGTGCTAGTTAAGCGTTGCCAGGGAAACAGTTCTGCTTCAGCACGGGGAGGGGTCAGCCCCACGGTGGCTTTGTCTAAAGAAGACATGGCCCAGCTGTTACTAAAGGACCATTGTTGTAGATCATCGGGAAATAACAGTCCAGGCACCAGCTCTGCCCTATGGAAGCTTCTGTTTTCCTCACTGCCAGAGATATAGCTCAGTGAAATGATGGAGGAACAGGCATTTAACAACCTAAACTGAAACGTAGTAATAGTAAAGATACTACAAACAACCCATCACTACAAACAACCCATCACTAGCAAGTCATTGTTAAATGCATACAAATCCATTCTTTCCCACTTTCAAGGTGATGATTTTACTCATGCATCACTAGGTGGCAAACACTAACTATCCCATCAGAAAGCTTCAGAGCCTGAAGATTAAGTTACTCTTTGTGCTTACAAATGAATCAGCATACAAAGCCAGTTCTGGCTTCCTTACATCAAAAGGGTAGGAAGGGATGCAGCAACAGATTGGTCTCCCAGTTCATTCTGGTTTCTTTCAGAGATGAACAATACTTGATTTCATTGTCTCAAAACACAGCATCACCATCTTCAGTCCAAAGTCTCATCTCCCTTTAAAACGGAATATGGCTGACTACACTCATTAGTTTTTAGGATAGACTCAATACAGGGGTGTTGTGCAGGTTCTGTCAGTTGGGTTTTATGCTCCATAACCTCCATTTCTTTCTACACAAGCTCATTTCTCTGATACTGAAGATGTGGTGAGGGGGAAAGGTGTCTCTCTGTGTTCACTTCCACTTCCCCACTGCTTCACTGGCATCACCAAAAATGACAAGAATGACTTGTTCTCTAGAAAGAACCTTTTCAACCTCTCCTGATAATCTGCTTAGCAAGGCCACAAGCTGGTTTGCCTTTGTTTGTACTGTAAAAGCAGTCGCTGTGAGTCACCTCTTACAGAGGCTTTTTTTGCACGGATTTTTCAAGGATACGGTACAAAACAGCCTTTCACTTCCAAAACACAAAGGAGAAATAAAGAGTGCTCTTCAGGCTCCTCCTAAAGCACGCTGAAGATTTGCCACGGCAAAAGACACCAAAGATCTGTTCCTCATCCTTCAAATTCTTTGGATCACTTCGCATTGGCAAAACCACATCTCTTAAAATGAAAGCTCCGCACCAGAACTGAGTAAATTCATCAGAGGTTTTTACAGCTGCTCACAAAAGGAGTATTAAAGTAGGTTAAAGAAGGGCTTTTTGTCTTCTTTATTTCTTGCGCTGTCTGGAATTAGCGTAAGTGTTACTGTACAGTCCAGGATTAATCTCCTCTCATTTGTTTGTGTTCTTTTCATTTTCCTAACCACCCGCTCAGTACAAGTCTATTCATAATCTGGGCCTCAAAGAACGCCCGATTTACATGGAAAAATGCACAACAAGACATAACAAGTGGGAGAGTCAGAAATGAGGCGAGAATTACATCGGCTGAAGGGGAGAGGTTTGTACCAAAGAACCTGCACAGGGCTGCAGCAATCAAAGGGGTGGTGGTGACTGGAGGAGGCTAAAACTTGTCTCTTTCTTGCCCAACACCAACAACTACACAAAGGAAGGACAGAGAGAAGTGTTCACGGAAGACAAATTGCCGCCATTTGATCACCAACAGATTGAATGCTGAGAAGGAAAGGGGAAAGTTACAGTTGCTGCAATAGAGACCAAGAAAAAAGTCATAGAGGCAGGGGCAAGAAGTTCACAGAAAGTTAGAGGAAAGGTGGTGAGCTCTGGTTCAGCCAGACCAAGTCCCCAGTGATTGTGAGGCATCCAAAAAACAACCTTTGGAAGACAGGGATCCACACAGACTGGGAATATAGTGTCAGGACCAAACCATGTTTTAATTATTATCAATAGGGTCATCTAGTCTTGAAAACTAAGGAGTTACATATGGTCTTTCCACAACAGAACCTTCTTCAACACCTTACTGGAAATCCAGTGTAAAATATTCCATGGACTAGTAGAAAGAAAAGATTTCTCTCCCTTCCTCAACCTGGATAAAAGTCGCAGACTGGGAAATCTCTGCAGGCAAATGTGATGTCTTTATAGCAATCTCACAATTACTTGTAGAGATTCTACAATCTGGCATCTTCGTGCACAGTAATTATAAAGTTTGCACTTCTTCATGTTCTGCACCTCTGCTGAGTTGAGCTGAATTCAGTCCAAATTGCCTCAATAGCATGGAGCTGACTGCAAGCTTTTTTCTTAATACTTTTCATGAGCCAAAAGTTGAAACCAAAAGCATAAAACCTACATGAATTAACTGGAAAACTGCTGCTAACATCTGTATACTAAAGGACAAAGTTGTTATAGGTTCTATTTCAACTATATGGGGTTGATATTCCCATAGTAGGCTACACCTACTGTTAACTGAACCCGAATCACAACTGGGTTTTCATGGGTTAGTTCACGCACTGCTGGATGGGTTCAGCTTCTTAAAAATGACAAAGCTTTGAAGAGCTGTTGGGTTGATGAATGCTCTGAAATCCAGCTTTGGACACAGCAACAGCAAGAATAAGTCACTTTGAAAGAAACAGCTCTGTTTCAGATAAGGGGATATCAATGCAGGCCTTCATGAATGGAAAAAGGGTTTTTTCCTCACTTAAAATGTTCCTAGAACTATTTGATATTTGGGAAGTTTTAGCTCATCTTACTTGAATGACATTCAACAAGTTCATAGTTGGACAAGTATTTATGATGGCTCAGGAAAGCAACAACTATTGAATGTTCTTGAATCATCCTGTTCAGAAATGCATTCCCAAAAGCTTATGTGTGCACAGAAATATTCCTATGCTATACATACACATGGCCTTATTGTCATCACTGCTCTCAGAAAGGCAATGACACCATGAGCTACACAGTGGAGCTGCAGAAAGGTTGTGCAGCTTTAGGAGGAGAATACAGATGATGCAAATAAAGCTCACAGAAAGCTGACTGCACACATGTCCTGTTGGTGCTCCACAGTTAACACAACACTGAACTGAATGGGCCCAGCTCACTTCCCAGTGACTGTACCAGCATTTGTGTCAACTTACTCCAGAAGATAGACCTCTGGAAAATTCACTCCACCTGAACAAAACATACAAAAGCTGGATATGAGGACAACTTGGCCTGAAAGGACATCAATGGTGACGCTGAGCTGTTCATGCAAGAAGAAGGCAGGATTGCAGTCTTTATCTGGGTTGCAAGGTAGATAAAGACTTTGATCTTCTCAGTTGATGCTATGCTAGAGGACTTCTAGACAACACTTGTGACTTTGAAGACCCATCATATACACTTGAAATCCTGCTGAGAAGTCAAATAACTACCTGGGCTATAAGGATGTCACTTAGGTTTAACTTCAGCTACTGTGGACTTAGGGAAAGCCAAAGTGCCTTTTCCTCTGATCTTGCTGCTTTGCTACTACTAGCTGCAGGGGAAAGGAGAAGCAGAGACAATGTTGGCGTTTTCAGTGCAGGGCACTATTCCAGCAGGAGGGCACATAAAGCAAATGCTACTTAGGTAGAAGAACAGGCAAGAGCAAGACATGGAGGCAGGGAAAAGACATGGTTGGAGCTCTCATTGTAAATGCGTGATCCTCACACATTTTATTACTTCTCCATTGTACATCTCCTCTGTTCTCCCTATTTACAAGAGCTACATAGCCTGCACAAGAGCCTGGCTATGTGACTCTCCAGTTCCCAGCACTTCCCAACAAACCACTATTCTTCCAGTAGAGTCACCACCTTTAGTCTAGATTGGAGTGTACATAAAGACTGAAATCCAGGTATGAGTCTAATCTATTCTTCTCAAGCAAGTGTTAACTGACAAATGATGAGGGCAAGCATGTGCAGCTACCATGATTACAGCTGATAACTGTGCGTGCAGCTACAACTGGCATGTCAGCATCTGCAAATAAAACCTCTGCTGTTATCCCAGAACAACTCCAAACAATGGCAAAGCCCCATTCATTTCAGTATCATGATTGTTTCAACACAAGCCTTAAATATCAGTTCTGGGACTGGAGGCAGAATTGCAGTTGGAACTGACGCATTTTCCCCACTCAGACCCTTATAAATTATCCTTACTTTTATTATGTTGTCTACTATGTCTTCACAGACTTTTAATAAGCCATAAAATGTGTTGGGCAATAAAAACATCAGTTACCTTGTATGATTCTTAAAAGAATTATCTGACTATTCCACACTAGCATTTTAAATCCATCTTCAGTTATTCAGTCAGCCCAAGCCCTGCAGAGATATCAATACAGTGCAATGTATATCCAAAAATGCTGTTGATGAATAACATGCAGCCTCCCCATCCATTCAGATTCAGAAAGAAATGCATCAGAGAGGAGCTATGCTGACAAATCCAGCCTTGAGAAAGAAATCAAAGCCTGATTCCAAGAACTGACTCAAATGGACGCTACCATCCCTTTGGGCTAATCTAAGGTTTTAATCCTTGATTCTTTTCATACCATTTATTTTGTTACTGTTCTGATTAAGAGGCTTTTTTGGGTTCATCTGGTATTTTTAAGTTGCTGACATCATCCTAAATACTTCTCATCTTGTTGTGCTGCCAGCAGTACCTATGCTTTCACAGCTCTAGCCTCAGAACGCTGCCATTGTAGCAACTGAAATATCACACATGAAAAACAGGTTTTTCTGCAGGTTTCCAGATCTTATCATAAAACTGGAGTAATAATGCCAATAATGTACATTTATTGCTTTCTGGATAAAATCTGGGGGAAATCAAACCAGGCTTTCACACTGTCTGGATTCTCATGCTTTGGATTCCTCCCAAAGCCTTTCACCCACACGCTAATGACCTCTTTCCATCTACCTGGTTATTAGCACGTATTTTTAAGCAAGACATAAAGATTTGTCCCCCAGCACTAAAGGCATGGAGCTGTTTTGAGCCCATCCTGATGAAAGAGTGGAAAATGAAATGGGACATATTAAAAAATCCCTTTTTAGAAAAAAAAAAAAGAAAGAAAATTCTTAAAGACTTGCCACCAGTAAGGGTAATGGATGAACTGGGAACACAGCCCTTCTGAAGCTGCACCCAGTCAACATTGTGATGACCACCACCAAGTACCAGGGATCTCTTTTCCTGTAGAGTGCCCACGTTTCAATACTATCTATTATTTATTGTTTTACTATTAGCATCACACAGAACTGGAACTCCATTTACTATTTATCCAACTCCAAATGTAAGCAAAACCTTCCTTGTATCTGAACTTCTCATTAGACATTTTCACTGCAAGTTGCAATACAAAAAATATTGAAGCTTGGTCATTTGATCTTTGAGTTGCAAGTTCTAAACCCTTTTAGACGCTCTTACACTCATTTCACAACCTTATTACATCCACGTACAAAGAGAAGAAAAAGCTATGTCAAAAGATCATCAAGGTTGAAGAATCAAGCAGTTAAAGATTAGGAAGTGCCAAAGTGAAGCTTGCCTGTGTGAGATAACTCTGTCCCCTCTGTGCCTTTGCAGTGTGAGATAGATTTTAAATGACAGGATTACATGTGTTAGAGCAAGATAAATGTTCTTCTACCATAAGGTCTTCGTGCACCATAGAAAAATGAGAGGATCCCAGTCTTTCAGGAACTTGGAACACTTTCTCCCTCATAGAGAAGCTAGGAGGCAGAAAACAGAAAATGGATGTTTAACCTTGTAAAGACATCTAACCTCTGCAGGTACCTTCTGTATGTAACATTAATCTACATTTACACCATGTTGTAGTAATGATTGCCTAAATTCCTACCTAGAAGTGGTCTCTTCCTATTCCTTTGGAGCCTTTCCTTACATGAAAGTTCTACAAACACACATTTGAAAGCCTAAATGGTTCACACTGAATCATGATCTAACAGCCATCCTCCATCCACTGCTATTTGACTGTGATTTCAGTGCCATGTCAAAATTGTCTCTGCATGACAGTGAGCGCTCCACACAGGGATGCAAGAAGAGGAGCTACAAGAATTTACCCACAAGGTTTTAACTCTTCTATCATCTATGGAAAACAGTTTAAGTACTGCAGGAGAAACACAAAGAAACCAGAACTCTCAGTAGTGTTGTGTTTAGTCACCTGCTGTACAAGAAACAACAGCAGAAATATGCCTTCTGGCTCTTGTGCTTCTTCTTTAGCCACAAGTTTTCCTCCACTTCCACAGATCTACCACAGATGAGGAAGTTTGCTCAGGCCTGTATTAATTTGGAACTTTGGGACTTTCTGTATCACCTGATGCCTTTTGTCCAGCAAACACTGTTGAACCGGCTGAGCAAACAGAATCAGACCTCCTGCTAAGCCTGCCCCGGGTTCGTTCCAGTGGAAGCTGTTTTCTCTGAGGATTTCTGAGTTGCTCCCCTGCCAGCATGCTCTGAGCCTGCACAGTGCACAGAGGAAAAGCAACACAGCTTTACACCACTGATGGCACAGGCTGTATTCTGTGGGCCTCAAGGTAAGGAAAGCAGCTCAAGCTTGCAAAAGCATCTGATCCAATCACATACCCTGTTGCTTGCCAGAGGGCTTATGCAGGGGAAAGATTCCTTCAGGAATTGCCTGTAGCCATGGAGTCTGCCCTCCATCAGCCAGAGGATCCCATCACCACAGAGGAGCAACCCCATGGAGCAGATGTGGTGTGGACATGATGTCTGTGCTGCTGCTTCACCCGCTCTGCAGCCCTCCTCAGTGCACTGCAGCCCCAGGGATGGGCTGGGGTAGGGTGACCGTCATTGTCTTTATGATACCATGAGCAGAATATTGCCCATAGGGCCTGCAGGGAGAAAAGCAGTTCACTCTCCTCACTACCATGTTCTGCTGGTGCAGCAAACCATGATGAAACATGAAGTGAATGATCTTGCTTATCATGTTCTGCACGTAATCAGGTCTAGGAAACAAGCTTATATGTGACTTCATCCTTCAGAAAACTTCCTTACAGCTATTTTCTGAACAATCTCTCAATATCTACCTCTAATTTCATCAAATACCTCCAGTTCATCTAACTTCTTTGATTCTTGCCTGTTCTCCTGCACAGTTCTGGCATTTTATTTCTAAACATAGGAGATTTACTGACAGAGCTCCATAAGGAACAAACACAAGAGCAGGGTTTGGTCATAGTTCTCTGCTCAGATGGGCTCCCCTGGTTTGAAAGCACTGATCAGCAGAGTTACAGGAGCACAGAAGGAGGTAAGTGCAAGGAGCTGAAGAAACATGCACAGCACTTTTCCATGCTTTACATAAATGCTTTCTGCTCACAAGTTAGAATTCCCTTGAATTTCTATTTTATTATATTCCCTATTATATGCAAGAGAAGCCAAATAAGCAGAGGCTGAACCAGAAGGAACAAGTCTGCTTTATCAGTTTACACAAAGATTGGGGCATGCCAAAGATCACCAAATAAACTAGTTCTCAGTTCAACAAATGGAGTTGCTTAATAATACTTCTCTCAGAGAAGATGCACGGAGACCCTAAATGTTTTCATGACAGATCTTCACAGTTCCAGGTGTTGTCTGTGGAATTATGCCATTTTTTCCTGGGTAGGACATTCAGGGAAGGAGCTTAGCTGACATGGATCCACTTGCAGGCCTAACCTGGACGGCTGTGAATTGGCTTAATCTCAGCTGGCAACTGTGAGCAGTTTGTAACTCTCTCACAGTTGTACCTGGGATTATGCTAAACACAGCAATTTCTTTGCTCTAATGGATTAGCAGACCTGTGTGGCACCTAAATCACACAACCAAGAGATACTGTTGCAGTACACAAAATCCAAACACACCACGCACACAAGATGAACCTCACTGTTTACTCAAACCATTAAGTACACTGAGCTCCAGACCTTGCTTTGGCAACTCCTACCGTCCCTGCTTCACCACTGCAGCACGGTATCTGTGTGAACTGGGTTAACAAACTTTTCTGGCATCACATCTCATTTCAACCCCACTGAACACGTTACTGGTAAAACTACCTTCTGAAAACACTGCTCTAGCACCAACCTGTGGGGCAGGCGATGGCTCTTCAGTGTTTAATCCTTCCCATCTTTTCCAGATGAAGTTCTGTGCCCAGACTTTGCACTTCATCCCTGTCTTGTCACAGGTTCAAAGATCCATGTTCTATCACAACCACCATCTACATTGAATGTTCCACTACCCAAAACAACCGCAATCAGTTTTTCCCACATTTATGCTCTTGGTAATGTCCCAGCTCAAACCAGTTAGGATCCTTGTAACTTTTTAAAGCTGAAGTTCACATGTTGGAGAGGAACAGACGATTACCTCCCATCTCAGGAAACGCTGCTATCATATCTATGTCTATATTTATGGTACCAAGCATTAGTGTGATGTGTGGAAACTGAGATGTACAACTTCCTTTATGTAGTTCTCACTTCACTCTTGCTTGCCTTTAAAATGTACTTAGAGATACCATTATAAATAAGGAATTAAAGCAGTATCTTCTGTCCCTAAATCAACCCCATTAATTTAAGAAATCATCACAGTTCCACTATAAAGTCACCATTGACTCTGGCTGGATATCAAAGATGATTTAAGTTTGCAAGCTACCAAGTAATCAAACACAAATCCTGTTATGCTGAACCTCAGATTCAGTATCATGGTAAGCAGAGACACTCCAAATGCCATTCACGTATTTTCCTAAGCCGTTAAGCTCCTTAGCCACAGTTATAATATTATCATTCGTATTTACAGTGCTTGCAACTTACAGCCCAGCCTAAAGATACAAAAATCAGTGCAAGGTTCCCATTAACATTAGATGGCTTTAGTCAGCCTAAGGATACCCAGCAGAAAGGAGTATTACATACATGCACATAATTGTATTCATTTCAGCACAGTTTTCTGGCTGAAAGCTCCAGTTGGCCAATCCCTAGGGATGTCTCCCTCAGTTTTATTTGTGTGTGAGGTTGCAGGGAGCATCTGTAGTGTGCCAGAAAGTATTTATGTCCCGCTAAGGATGACAGGAACCTGACAAAAGCTGGCTCACTGATGTGCAGAGGTTGGTGCTCAGTAAAACACAGGTATGACACAAGTTCCTTTTAGTTCTGAAAAATTAAAGAAGAAAATCATTCTGAGATGAAAGTTCCCTATCTGGAAGAGCCCTGGTGGAGTGATGCTATTTCTACCTCATAACTGCTAATGGAAGTACCTCTGATGTAAAATGCTCCTGATGCTTATATGGACTCGGTTATCACTCTCATTAGTCACCAGGTGTCACCAGATATGGTTTGTTTTCCCCTACAAAATGTTCTTTACATTCCACCATTCACTGTAAGCATTTGGCTTCCACACCCAAAGTTCAAGTTCATGCAAGTATTTAGATCACTGTGGGACACAGAGGGCAGAATATTTTAAGACAGACCTAGCAGACTGCATGGCATCTGTGCCATCAAGCAGGAACAAAATGAGTTACAAGCTTATATATATATGCTCCTGGATCTATGGACTGACACTCTTACCAGCTGACAAGAACAGACCACAACCTGAAGATGCATTTCAGGTTCATTTTGCTAATTCTTACAAATAGATTTGGAGGTATTAGAAAAAAATAACACAACATTTGGTGGCTAAACATGGCTTTTGGTCAAATGTTTGACTACTGTTCTATCAGGCCTCATTTCAGCCTTGAAACTCAGGAGACACTGATTTTAACTAGAAAATAATTAACTACATCTTGGAACTGATCTGTGGTGTGACAAAGCATAAAATCCACTCCGAACGGGGCAGAGTGGGAGGAGTTGGCAAATCAGAGGCACAGGGATGATGTTGATGTGCCAGCCTCTGTTGCAGAGGGAGCTGTAACCTGACTGACCCTCCCTATCAGTGTAACAGAAATACAAACCCGGCTATCTCCAAAATCACTGACTTCATTCTTTCCAACAGAAGTGGGTGAAAGCAGAAATCTTGGTGTCTGAGGGCTGTAATGACCATATTATCCTTATATTATGTGTGCTTCTCAGTACAGTAACATCTACAACAAATGGGCACACATACCTGGCACACACTCATCCAGTGGAAATACAGAGGCTCCTTATCAAGACTCAGGTCTGAAATGAGATTATCCCTTTCAAATGCAGTGGGTTTTTTAGATCCAGAGAATGGGTGAGAAGTAAGACAGTAACATTAGGTCTGTAGTTCCCAGTGCCAAAATGCTGCACACAGAAAGCCCATACACGCTGGCATAAAGTTATAGTCTCCCATGAATTTCACAACTCAAACACTTGGTGAATGTGCCCCGCTGTAAGCCTACATCCTTTCCTGCAGTTTGAGAAGCAGAACACACTTGCTGACTGACTCGTGCTAAACTACTCAACCAACCAACCACAGTTTTTAATGAAGTAAAACTTGTGTAAGATGCACAATGCTCTCAAGAGTGCTACCTAGAATCGTTCTTGGATTGGACTTAATTCTTGGATGAAAGGCATAAATTTCCTACAATCCTGAGTGGTGCAACTGAGCAGTTTTCTTCCTCGTACACTGGTCTGGTAAAGCTTCAACATCTGAAGTTTAAGATTCAAAGAAAAGACATTAAATGGGAACACTGCAAGGCTAAAAATTAGGATGCAACCAAAAGCACTGCAGAGTTTTTGATGTCGCAGATACTGCATCAGGAACTGATTGGATAATAATCAGTCACCATCAGTTCCTAATGCATTGCCTTCAGCATCTAAACAAGCATCTCGGAGGTTCCAACATGAATAGCTGCAATATTGCAATGAGATATGTACTAAATGTCCACCTACCAACAACTTGGCAGCTCTCTCACAACCAGTAGTAACTTCAGAGGGAAATCTAAAGGTATTAGCGCTGTTCAGTGGGACACCTCACTCTCTCACACGTCAGGGCAGTGCAATTAGAACTGGACTGGAAATGCAAGGAAGAGACTGGTCTTGCTTGAAGTGATTACCTCAACAGTGCATTTCTCTTCATATTTATAAGCCATACCCAAAATATAAAGTTAGTGACAACAACAGTCACTTATAATACACCTTATTTAAAAGTGTTGCAAAATTATTTACAACCTGTTTTGAATTATTATTATATATGCACAAAATATGCATACTGATGTATGAGACCAAATGAAAAAGTAGAGAGAGGAATCTTCTCTTCACTGATGAAACAAAAGCCACGCTGAACTGGAACACAGCAAAGCACAATTCCCTCAGGAACTGAATGAACTATATCCAGTCTTAATAGTGTGTGACATCTGGGTAAGTAATAGCCCACTTATTAAATACTGAGTTGTCAGATCTTAGCAGCTCTGTGGGTTCTTGCATCCTCAGAAGTAATCTGAGCCTTGACTTGGACCTCACCTGAAGAACACAGCCCTCACAACACAATTTCTATTAACACCACAACTTGTCAGCTGAGCATTGGCTCAGAGCAAAGCATCCAGACCCTCCAGTACATCCATGGATATGCTGGAGGTCTTGTATCTCTATTTTGGGTGTATCTCATCCCACATGAAATTGTGATCACCAGTCTACAGCAGGAATGTGGATGAAGTGAAGCAGGAAGATGTACAGCAGGATATCAAAACTCTCAGTGAACTTACGTGTATTAACTGCTCACAAAGGTAACCTGGCAAACCTCACCTGCACTCTGACAGGAAGAACTTCACCTCCAGTTCTCTGAGGGGAAAGTGGATGCCTAAGAACTTAATTATGATACAACAGTCAACTGACATTGCTTATTCATTATTCTTATTCAGACCTGAAGCTCAAAGACTTTAAATACAACCTCCTGGCTGTCTCCTCATGAGTTTTATCCATTTTTTTCTACTTAGAGATTAGCTTGGCCACAAACTTTGACTAAGAACAGGGATTTGGAACTCAGCTCAGTCCCTACTAATTGTAGGTGTTCTATCACCCAAAGGTGTGTTTCATTATGTTACATTGGTAGGAAGCAAAATCTATTGAGGAAGCAAATCCTCAATCCAGAATCCATGTATTCAGAGATGAGAAGTGTTGGCACAGGTCCACAGGTTAAATCCTCAGAGTGAACCATTCCACAGAGAGAGAAATTTGCATAGCACAGCAGCAGTCTAAAGGCACCGCTGTGCATGCAGAGACACGGAGCACCTTCAGAAAGGCAGGAAACATGGCTTGTGGCAAGAGTAATTTTAGGAGTAAGACAAGAAGCCTGAGTAAGCAGATGTTGTCTGCAAGGTCAGAAAGGTAAATGCCAGTTTTGCAACGCTGCAGTTTATGCAGTGACACAGAACTTATTCCAGCCCCTCGGGGAACCAGCACCACCTGTGTTGGTTTGTAGCTGGGATCAGATTCAACTGTGGCCTACAGTCTCCTCCCTTCATGCAGATCCCAGATTGCTGCACGTGGAGATGGCACTCAGGTTCTGAGGGAACAGGCTGAAAGAAACCAAAGCAGCTTCTTAGCCTTTTCTTTGCCCTTCCTGGGGAAATATTTCAAGCCTTCCAAGACTTAAACCCACTGTCCTTTCATGTATATTCTCCCCATTGGCTATCTTTGTTTTAAAACACTTGTGTTCAAGGGCAAATAAACCAAACATTTTCATTTATTACTTTATTTTGACCTTTTCTAGCATCAAAAAAGTATCCAGCACATCATGCATGAGTGAGTGGCATAGTTCCCCAGGCCAAGCATCCACAAACTGTGAGGAATAAGTGCTGCAGAAAGGAGCTAGCAATGAAAGGACCAAAAAATTAGTAGTAATAATTAATAGTTATATATGCATTAAGTATTTTATCTGGAGAGGGGAGAAATGGGTCCTTTTTATTATGCTTATTGATTCACAAGCTATTTCTGCAGGAGATACACTAACCTGGGCAGCTGGCAATGTGCAGACACAGGAGCAGAAGTGATCCATCACCACACACACATGCAGAATTACATGACAGACACTATTGGAGTAGGTGTTGTGGCCATTTTAGCAGCTTCCCCCATGTCCATACATCAAAGAGCACAGGTATATTTGAGAACTGAGCTGTCTGTAATCAGCAATGCCTGGTGCCACTCACGTCCCGAGCTCATGGCACACAGTTACAGACCTCTCTTGTCAAAGACTGTCATTTGGACAGAGGCTGTGCCAACCCTAACCAGTCAGAGTCCATCCTGCTCAGAAATGTTACAGCCACAAAGCACACAGCTGGTTTTCCTAGGTCTATAAAGCCACTTTTCCTTTTCTTTGGTCAATCTTTAACAAAACTTGTATTTTTAAACAAGCCATAAACTTCAGTTTTGCTAAATGCGAATGCACTCGGTGAACTTTGTGGCCATATAGCTACAAAGAAGGGAAAGGTGTGGGGGGGGAACAGAGAAAGAGAGAGCTCTTACAACAAAAGCTGAAAGTTATTAGTCCTTTTAGGTTTTATCTTCATTTACTAGACTTCAAGGTGACTGTATCCCTTGACAGTAGACCTGAAATGCTCTGAAACCTAGTGATATGGGGCTGTTAACATCAAGTTACCTGCGCAGTGCAACATGCAGTTCCTATACTCTAGACTTCCCAGTACTGGGGAGTGGGACTGGCAGATCCTTTCCTTTGGTCCCAAATATCCACCAAGGAATCAGCCTGGTATTATAGGTACCTTCAGAGCCTGGTCAGCCTAAAGAGAAATTCCGTGAGAGAGCAAATGGGTGGGAAGACTGAAGGGAGCTGATGTCATTGAGCTCATACTGTAATCTAATTCTAGATTGTTTAGGCCTCCCATCTCTCATCCTCTTCTTCTCTTCCTGTTTCTAGGAAAGAAAATAGCCTCCACCCTGCTAATGATCCCTCAGGGGAGGCAGCATCAAGAGGCAACACTTTGCTGCAGCAGAGAAAAGCCACGGCTGCTGCTGCACACAGCATCAGGCTGAGAGCATCCACAGCCTGCAGAGAGCAACTGATCTAAGTGGGTGAGGAAGGAAGCCTCCCCCATGGGAACTCAGCTGATTCAGGGAGGGAGGGGAACAGCTTTACAGTGAAAACAAACCACAGAGCTTCTCAGAACCCAAATAATGTCCATGCATCCCCCAGAGAGGATTTGCAGAAAGACAGAACAAACATACTTAACAGAAAGATGCATGGTTGGAAATATCACTTAAGCATGACGTTTCACAGTGTAAACACAGGGCAGAGGGCTTGAGAAGGTCTCACTCTGCATCCCCATCAGCAGCCAGCGATGGACTCCTCTCACTTTGCCTTTTCAGCACTTCTTTGTCTCCCTCCTCCCTGTCGAATGCTTAGGGCCAGCTCCTGAGCTCCCTCACTGAAGCTCCTGGAAACATCAGGCAGCAAAAATGGACCATCTGCTCTTCTTCCATTACTCCTTTTCCTCCCCTTTCTCACTTCAATCCCAGTTCAGCTACTGTCCCATCAGCCTGCACTGACAGCCACCAAAAAATGGCATTAACTGTATTTCTCCTTACTTATCTTTATCTCACTGCTAAGAGAGTATCCAGTACTTGTTGCCCTCGGAAACCTTCTTCTCAGAGGGAAAGAGAGCCTTTCCATTACTTGCTCCTACCCCCTGGGTCAGCCTCTGCCGGAGGGCAGCAAGCAAATGTGATGCTCCACCACGTTTGTTAATCACAGGGCACCACATTCGTTTGTGACAGGTATGACCTGGGAGCAAAATGAAGAGGGAAGGAGGAGGAAGTATTTGATAAGCCAGTAATTACATACTAAGGTGTTGAATCTCCCACTCTGCTCCCACTGCTTTTGGAGGCAATAAAATCCAGGCTGGAATTTCCTAGGAATCTCTATATGCACATAAAATGAGGGCCTTATTGTAGGCACGTGTTCCCTACAATAAAACCTATTGCAATGGTGTCGCACCAAAGATCCAGCTAATTCACCTGTCAGTAACTAAAACAAGGTGCAGGAACAAGATAAACACAGTGGTACTTTCCCAGTGCTCTTCCAGGCTCCAGGAATTTGTGGCTGGTGAACTCCCCAAGACATACATTCCCATTTAGCGTCTCTAACAAGCCTATTTTTCATGAACTATCTTGTATGTCTTCAAACCCATGTAAGCTGCAGCATTCACAGGATCAAGTCAAGGAGTTCCATGGTTTAACTATACACAGTAATGAAGTATCACTTCATTTTGCATCTCTGCTCAGTAGAGTTTCTTTCAAGCATATATATCAAAACTGGTGCTTGTTCCTAAAAATCTGTGTAGATTTTACCACATTATTCCACAATTCCCACTGGAAACAGGAGAAAGAACAAAGAAACAAAAAAGCATAGGGATAAGAAGAAGCCCAGGCAGTGAGCAAAGAAAAGGTGACTGCTGAAACAGGTCACTGTATCAAAAGAGAGAATCTGTAATTTCTACTTTAAGGACACAGAGAAGCCTTCCAGAGAAGTTTACACATCTCTTGAATTTCTGCCCAAGTATCTCAGCAAGTAGAAAGATGTTTTAAATGACAGGCCCCTCTCTCTCCTGACCACATACTTGGAGATGTTTAGATGCCATATTTATTCCATCAGGCTCATGACATAAGTTACACCCAAGAACTGTGCTCCAGAGATGCCCATTTCACAGCAGGGTATGAGTAACTAGCAGGGAGGTCCTCAGCCTCCCTGGTTTTGGTCAATCCACCTCCCACTTGGACCATTTCTCACCACAGGCAGGGAAGGAGCACAAAGCTGTCCACCCTTCTGGATGTCTCTTCAGTCCTGATGGAGCAACAGCTTGGGGCACAGGCTGCTGTAAGCCACCCACACACATAGGTTAATGCACTTTTTGATGATTCATAAACCCAAATCTAACAGCAGAATCAGGCCTTTTGCTCATTATCCTGGAATGAAACATCAGCTCACATTTTTTACAGATGACTGTCAAGGCAAAACCCTGGACTGAAAAGTCCTGCTTATCTAAAATGATTTTCAGCTACACCCTTTAAGGCAAAGCCATGGCTATTAAAAGAAATAGAGAAAATCCCAGAATCATAATCCTGGAACATTCAGCTGTGTACTGTCCTCTGTGCAGTCCATTATGCCTAGATTTTGCAGGGATCCTCTGGACAGCAAATGCTATCACTGTGCTACATAATCCCTACTCACTGTGGACTACTTAAGGATGGATTTGTTTAGTCTTTACTGCAAATTCTTCCGCTTTTGGGTGTTCTTGCTGAGTCTGTAATAACATAGCTTTGAAGTTTAATTACTCTCAACAGTTGCAATCATTATAGTTGAGATACATATATATACTTGTATATATACAATAAGCTTGTAAAGTGGCAGTTAACTTTAATCAAAAAGGGAAAACATGAGGCAAGTTTTATTCATTGATAGCTTTGACTAAATTAACTTTAGTGTCATGCACATCAAGTCCAATGCTCAAATCACTGGGGAGCTGCTTTCTTGCTCCTTTCAGCAAATTCTATGAAGGAGAGGACGAGTTGCCACTCAAGAGAGGGGGATGCTGAAGATTCACAAGTGCTTGTTAATTTACTAGTGATATAGTGGAAAAAAGATGTGCAGAGCAGGCATCCAGGAGATGAGGTGACTGCCCACAATGTTTGGAAGGAGTTACATCAGAAGACGGCCGCAGAAGGTTACAGTGGCACACAGCTCAACTAATCCAATGCACAGAGCCACAATGGAGAGAGCCTGTGGACACAGAAAAACTGCTCTGCCATAAAGATATATTGCCACATGCCCTGTTTTAGAGGAAGGGGAAAGATTAACAACCTGTGTGTCAGCTAACAGAGGACAGCTCTTTATGAGGGAAGCATTTCCAGAAGATTTTATACGATCAATCATTTTCTTTGCTCTCCCCACAATCCTGCGATATCCTTGGAGCTGCACTGCTCTTACCTGCAAGAACACAAAGGCAGACACTGGAAATACAAATCCAACCAGCAGTCTCCTTTCTGATCTTTACTGTTGGTTGCCTGATGACATAAGCACAGTTTTAGGTAATAATGTACATAGAAAAACGTGTGTATGTGGCAGTGTGCAACTCCAACAGTGCCTTTGGCAGTGTGCAGTGTAACCACACCATGGCACACACTTCATGGAGCCAACAGCAAATTGAAAACTAGACACTTCCCAGTTCTGCAACTGTGTTTGCTCAGGCACCCACCTATACTCTGAAAGCATCATCTGCTCAGTGAGCACACACCAGCAAACACGACCACAGGATTTATTTTAGCTGTAATATTTAGTAAGATAAAGGAAATCATTTTTTATAACACAGGACACAAATCTTTCTCAGGCGCTGCAGGTGCTGACAGAGGCAGAGACACATCCCAGCACTTCTTTGTTTTAAGTAGTGGGCTGAGGAATGCTATTCCATGTCACAGAAGGCTCTAAATCCTTAGCCTGTAGGAAGATTTTTCCAGATATAAATAACATCCTGGTTTGATCAATTTTTCTTACTCTGTCTGTAAGTTTCTTATTTTCTCCTATCATTTTCCAATCTATTCTGGCAGTCATATTATTTCTATATATGTAACAAACTCTACTGGTTCACATCAATTTGTACTGTATATGAACACTTACATACATAACCACACACACACAAAATGGTGCTGAATGTTAAAGTTGTCAGGTTCAGACTCCAAGTTTCATGAAAGAACAAGATGCAACTTACACAGTTTTACACACTTAAATAAACAATTGTTTCTACCTCCTGATGGTGTCTACAGAATAGGAAGGGAAAAGGCATCAAGATTATGTAGGATCCTTAGATCCAAGCTATTGCTGCAATATAGTGCATGCTGTCCATAAGAAAAGTTCAGCATCTTTCTATTTCTTTTGCTAGAGATCCTTCAAATGTCAGTTCTGATGATGAAACTGGAGTGTTACTTCTTCCCAAAAGCAGTACTACAGTTAATAAGTAACTTCTGAAATCTGTGAGACAAAACATCAGGGTAGCACATGGTTTTATCCAATTTACCCTAACCTTATAAAACTGAAAATCCCCCCTCTTTGTCATCTAAATACAGCACATCTGGTCTCATGAGAGGAAAACCTTCTGACAAAAGCTACAAACTTCTGCCATCTACATCCTTCTGTAGAAACCTCACAGAATTGATATTCTCATTCACAGATAATGACTTTTATATTTCCATTCTGCCACATCAAGACATCACTGAGAGGTTTCAAAACTTGCCAGTTGAGAGGCAGAATTTATTGTCTCCATGAATCACAGTTTCAGGCTCCAATAAAAGTAAAGGTCATTTAATGATGTGATAGATTATACCCCATCCCTGAAGCCTGAGGATCACGAGAGCAGCATCTCCTCTGCTAAATCAACAGGAGGGGCAGTCTCAAAACCTTTCTGTCCAGAGACCACCAGGTTTACAAGCTCTGCTGAGAAACCGTCAGCACTGCAAATTCCCCAAGTGCTGCTTATGCACTGTGCTGGCTGAGCCTGTAACCACCAACAACTCCAGCTGTTTGTGCCAAAGTCCTTTACGTAGATGCACAATTGGAACTTGTAAATTACATGGAGAAACAGCTAAAGCTCAGGAAACTCCAAAACATTTCTCGTTTGACCAGTGTGGCCAGCAGGGTTGCAATTTCTGTGAATCCAGTATGTGGGGTTCTTGGAACTTACCAGCTCTGCTGGCAAAGCAGTCACAGCTTGTAACTTCCATGGGGGCAGGAATGAGGTTCAAGGAACTTACAAGCTCCCCAGGGCAGCTGGAGGAACTTGCAAATTCAGTTAGACAGATACCTGGTGTTTGTGGAGACCTGCCAAGCCTGTGCAGAAAACAAATCACAGCCCATGACGCTGACAGCTCTTTCCCTGCTGGAACCCACAGCGAGGTCCACTGCAGAGGCGATACACCCCACTGAATGCCTGAACGAGACTGTCTTTCCTTGGAATCTAAGTTATATTCTTGGCTGTGCATCTACAGGGCAATATGAGCTTCCCTAGAGATTCCACATCTTCTTCCATATGCCTGAAGGATACTCTAAGTGTTGTTCTCATGCAAATGAACTTCCACAGGTAGTCTGGTGAAGATATAATCTGCATCAAGTATCTCACACAAAGTAAAACAGGCACCAGAGAAGCCAGCAATTGCTTCATGTTCCAGCCTCAGAGCAGTTCTGGAAGGCTTGATGAAAGGTGAAGATGTTCCTAAGCACAAAGCAGTTGTTTGCTCCTCTGTTGACTGTTTTCTTTTGTTTCAGATATCCTAAACTACTTTCTTAACTTTCATCAATGAGAAGCATTGAAGCACAGTAACAGAGGGGGAACACTGAACGTGAGAGTGGCAAGTAGCTATGTATGGGTGATGGCGACAGATGTGAAAAGCAAGGAAAGCAACACCTACTCCTGGATATGTTGCATTGTGAGATAGGAAACAAAATATCCCACATGAAGGGACAGAGCTAATACAGTATTATCGAATCACTATTCCACTATTGCTCCAAAGCATGTGCACCAGCTTCAACTGCCATGTGCTTGAGCCTAACCTAAGCACAGAGACCGCTAAGTTTTAAAGATTCAGGCTGTTAATATAAGAATATGACGTGCATCAGTATAGTGCATATGAATTAACAGATACTCTATGATCATTACCACACAGTCTAATTGGACTTCGCTATCCCTGGAAGTGTCCTTCCCATGCCTGCCTCTAAGTGTCTGCGAAATCACTAAGTAGCTTCTGTGGAGCATCTGCATCTCCCCACATCAAAAATCAGTGTTAGATACTACCATCACTCTCTTCAATCAGATTCAGGACAGGCCAAAGAATGACCAACAGGACTGAGCCAAGATGTCCATTCTTACATTAAAAGCAAGAGAGTAGCCCTTGGAGGGGACAGTCACAGACATCAGTCAACATCAGCCCACTGAAGAAGAAATTTTGCCTCATTTGCAGTGATTTAGAGAAGGTCAGGACTTTCTGGAGAGTTCTTTGGCTGTGGCCTCCAGCACCACACTCTGACTTCCAGTTACACAGCTCCATTAGACGCACATTACAAGGGATCCTTTTAGCTCCTAATCCCAGAGATAACCTGGAGCAACACCATCTTTAGTAATTATGATTCACGACATGCGGCAAGGAGTAGCCCCATTGAGCTACCTAATCCTTCAGCTTTCTCCAAATCTGCTTTGTGTAGCTTAGCACAGAGAAGCCTCTACAGAACCCATGGAGACAAAGAGAGCAGAGGCCCTTACACAGCTGCATGTACTCTTTCTGTGTGTAGGCACGTATGCATGTGCTTTTCACAATGGGTACATGTATGTTCACAGGTCTGTCCATGTCTTCAGGACTTCTGCACCCAGAAAACTGATTTTTGCCTTCTAAGCATTGCATTCATTCAGGGGAAAACAAAAGAGGCTGTAGGAAACATGAATAAGAGGGAGATGTACCCAATAAGTGGGGATAAAGGAAAACCTGATTTATCAACGCTCCTTAGACTCTGCTTATCACACTGACTTCCCCGAGCAGAAGCCTTCCCTCTCATTTTGATCTTTTGAAGGCTCTGCACAGGGAGTAACCATTGATTAAAACAGTTTGCAATCAATATTATCTTTACTTCTACTTTTATGCACACCAATATTAATACACACAAAGAAACTTCTCAACAAGAGCCTTCCATACCCTTCTCCTCTATGTCTCACTCTTCTCTTGCACATATATCCATTGTCATGTCAAAAACTGCACTGGAGTAATGCACCTACTCCCAAATTCCCTTGTGGCATGCTCTTTGTGAATTTGAAACACACTGTTATTCCCAGAACCTGAATCTTAACACAAAGCATTGCATTTAGAATTCCTGGTCTTGCCAGGTTCCCAAATTGAAACAGAACCCCCATTTTGCACAGAAATGAAGATACAACAGCAGCTTCAGAAAATACTGTACCAGGACAAAAAGGTTTAACCCTCACTAACCAGTCACATGGAAAGACACCCCTGAAACCATTCCAGAAACTCACAGGCTTTTCCAAGTAACTGTATCGTAGAGGGTTAGTTAATTGCTCTGACAAAGCAACAAATGAAGCTTCCCAAAGGACACAATGTTTGTATGTAAGAGCTTGCTACATCACTTATGTAACTTAACTCTGATTCTTTTTCATGCAATTTTAAAGAAGTAAATTGACCTAAGGGGGTGGAGTAGTTATAACCACAGTTTAAACAAGAAGAAAATTGGTTTAATTGCATATACTAGGTTAGAATATGCTGGCACTCTCCATAAAGACATCTTCCTTTGTAAGGTGAGTCTGTTCAGAGGAGCCATAATTTTGGCTCATTTCATGCATGATGGTTCCTTTCTTCATGAACCAGAGCAGAAGACTATGCAAACTAGAAGTGAAGGAGATTAATGCAGCATTCAGGGAAGAGTTCTTTCATCTAGAAAAGAATAACCTTGGACAAAGCCATTGATTTCAACAGTCCCAGATTAGGGTGAGTTCAGCTGTGAAGCTCCATCCCAGTTCCACAGGTGATCTCTCTGCCCAAAATGAGCTGAAGTAAACGTCTAAATTCAAACTTCTTTAATACAAGGAGGATTTTTGGAACAAGCTCTGGATATAAAGTTTATGGAGCTCTTCTGTACCTCATATGCTATGACAGTTGTGAAAGACCTCCCCAGAAGGCACCATGCCTGTGCTCTGTGTCTAATATTACACCTTCCCCACTGCTGGTCTGACATTTGAACTGCAGCTATAGAATCCCTTCAGAGATATGTGCACGTTTTTCTTTGCCTTCCAGTACACATTCTGCTTTCCGACCAGTTGAGCACACCTTATACCGCCATTGCGACACTAGAGGGCAGCTCTACATTTCCAGATCTCCATTATCTCAAAGAGGAATTAATTTCATTGCATTCCTACATTATGGATCCACAACCTATACCTTCGGCTCAGGAATCTTATCAAAGCCTTCTTTGTTTTAAAGCAAAGCACAGTGGTTACCATTTAATCCACCAGTTTATCATGCATTTCTCTTTGAGAGGTATGTGGATTTCAGAAGGAACTATGCCGAGTTGACTTTTTAATGGAGAGCACCATGGAGGAAACAGCTCTTTATTTTGCCAGGGTGCTGCTTGTTTCCATGGTGCATTCCCAATCCCATAGGCTTATGGTATTTCTGCTGCTTATAAGTCCATATGCGTTGAACAGCAACAATAGCAATTTATAGGAAACCATGGTTTTAAAGGTCAGCATTCTTTTAATGTGCACATATACTTAAAACCACAAATCTATGTTAAGCAATTTGCATCAGAACAGAACTGCCTGGTTCAAATTTCCTCTGGCTTTTTCTTTCTTATTCTTTTCCCTGCTATCAACTGGATAAAGCTCCACCAATGTCAGACCATGCCCTCAAATCAACATCTGCATCTAGATTTGCTTATTTGTATGTTCTCCCCTTTAAGGCTCAGCCATCAGCCAACAAATGATTGCTGTCAATCAGCTCACAGGAGCTTTGCCACATGGGGAGAGCAGTCCCACTTACCTCATACTCAGCTGCATTCCTTCTATGAGCTTTGGGAAAGGGCTGGCTCCACAGGAACTTCACATATAGCTTGAAGCAAAGTCTGATTTCCACAGGGCTCTAGCCACAGATCTGCATGGACATAAACCAAAAGCATCCTTCAAATAAGCCCCACAGAGGTTTTGCCATCCCACCCTTTTCTTTTTAAATGACTAAAATGCATCTTTCATTCCCTTTAACTGAGAAGTTCCCCTCATTTTGGTCCCTTTCTTCTCAGAAAAACCAGCTGCAAGGATTACTGGTAGAATTATGCCATCACAATCATGGGAAGCATGGATTGAATTTCCAGCCTTATCCAGGGACCTAGTCCCTCTCCTGACCCCATTGACAACACACCTCAACCACACCACACTTAGTGCAAGGGAAAAGGGAATGTTTTCTGGGACTACCATATTAAATTACTATGAGAACACCTCACTAATAACAATAATATGTTGTACAAGTTCCTTTTCCTATTAGAAGGCCTACAAGTCAAGCCCTACAACTGAATCCTTGTCCTGGCTATCTTCCAACTATGAATGGAAAAACACACTGACACAAAAGTTGATTTAAAAGACACCAGAGGGGTCACTTCCACATTAGGCCAGATTGAATTTTCCTCACATTTTGTGGAACTCTTCAGGAGATTTGTTATGGCATTCCATAGGCAACAAAGCAGCAAAACATACTGTATAGAGCCTGCAGATGCAAGAGAGAGCTGAACACTTCTTTTCACAACAGACCAACCTACAATAACAAATCCTTTTGCTATTCACAAGAGAATCATTGAGTATTGCAAAACTTGATCATTACTGATTCATGACAGCTTGAGGAAAAACATCAGCTTAAGTAATCAGGTCAGGGCACTGCTGGTGACCACAGTGTTGGCAAAAGAAACCATCTCTGTCTTCATATCTTTCATCAAAGTTTAACATTTCACAGTATTTAGCTTTTAGCACTTCATTGCTGCAGATCAGTAAACAACTACTAGCTTGAGAATGAGATGTTAAATTGTGAGCAAACGTCTCTATTGAGTATTATCTCCTAATTCACTTACACTGTTCACATGCTTTACATTCAAATTAGTAAAATTACTGTTAGGATCCCTAACAGTTGTAAAATAATCTATTACTGCTGTTAAGAGCTTCACAAGGTGATTAATGCCTCACATAGCCTGACACACAAGGGATGCTGTGCCACATATTGCCAACTGGGAGTAAACATCTTGTTCAGATCTTAAAGTGGACAAAACCCCTACTCTTTTTTGTGAAGCAAATGGATGTGATCTTCATTTCCTCCTGGAAAATGAAGGAGGAAAAGTCAAAGCTTTTCTCTACTAAAAATAACTGCAAACAAATCCATTCCACTTTCTCCCATGCCTTCATGATATTCTTTCTCTACCACTGGGAAATCATTCTGAATAGGCAGCAGTGTGGTGAAAGATCTTCTGACTCCAAATAAAGCATTGCAATAGCTCTTATTTACCTTCCCAAGGTGCACACTTAAAATAACCTCAAACCTAAAGCTGACAAACTGTTAATCCACCCCAAGTAAAGATCTGTTCTGCTGCAGAGAAGATACTCTCCTTACCCTGCACCTACCTATGCTAAATGGGACTTACACAACAGTGTTCTGGCAATTTAAACCCAGCCCATAGGGGCCAACTTTCAGGCATCACAACTTGCTGCACCTCAGGCTTACATCACAGATACACTTCCTGCGTTACAGGAGGCTTTTACTAAATAACAGCCATGTTGGAGATGGAAACTGAAGTTAACTGGACGAAGTGTGTCAGGAACTAATTCCATCCAAATTAATGCCCTGTGCCACAGGCATAAGCTGTGAGTTTCTACACAGAATTATTTGTTATGCAGGTTTGTTCTAAAATAAATGTGACTGTTAACTTTGAATCATTATTAGCTCTAGAGGCACATTGTAAAACCACTCAACTCTACCTTCGCAGAACAGAGTTACACATCTCTTACAGTTTTCTGCTAACTATGGAAGGAAGGGAGACCTTTGACGGAAGGCAGGAAGCTGTAGGAAGAAGAGCTGGTAAGACTGTTTTACAGACTTCTTACAGCTGTCACTAGAAAGTTTTCACCCATTCACAGGATTATTTCATAGTTTTAAGAAAACTCATTCTCCTCTAGTGCTACCTATAAGATTTAGGTGCTGTCCTCCCCAAAACAATATGAAACAAGACAGAATTAAATGTTATATCTGCAGACTTTCTAAGTGAACAGACTGTATTAAACACAAGGAACTCCCTTTTAAGACGTGTCCCTGTAGATGAGGTGAGGACTCAGTGGCAGAGCAGTCTCAAGTACTTGGACAGTGATTGTCAGAGCACATTGCCTGCTACTTGAAGCCGCCCTGCCCTGAGTTTTCACTGATCTTGTGATACACGTGCAAGATAATCCACACACACTCACAGACACCAGCTACATTCTACTCCCACACAGCATGAGTGCCAGTTCTGAATTGATGCTTCTTTTGAATCAGCATAACAAAGGGGACTGAATAAAAGCATGGAAAAATAAGGAAAGGTCCTTCTTAATAGTTGCAGTGCCACAGTCTTAAGGCCAAAGTCACCTCCATTGGTTCTGCACCCTCCCCTTTAAGGCAAAAAGGAATTTACCAGCTAACAGCAACTACACATGTCCCTAAAAGCCATTTTGCACAGTTACTCACAAAAATAGAACAAGCTCTTAACCCACCTCAGTCAGACCACACAAGGTTCAACACATCTCCAGTGCAAGGGAGAGACAGAATTTGACCCCTGTCCTAAAGAAACAAGTGCCAAAAAAGCTGTTTTACAGCAATCAATCAAACAATCTACATCAACAGGCTTATTTCATACACAGAATCATAGAATGGTTTGGGTTGGAAAGGATCTTAAGATCATTCAGTTCCAACCCCTGCCATGGGCAGGGACATCTTCCACTAGAGCAGCTTGCTCCAAGCCCCTGTGTCCAACCTGGCCTTGAACACTGCCAGGGATG
>JANHGB010022440.1:9198-40935 GCA_026283785.1 Coracopsis vasa
AAATATCCAGCCAAGTACAGCGTGTACCTCCCTCAGCAAAGCAAGCTTCTCCCCCTTCCTTTCTCATGATGAAAGGGCCCACGCACCAAAACAAAACCAAATGTTGCCTTGTTGGAGCACTAGCAGGCTGCAGGGAATGACCCATCTGCCTGATTTGACTGGATCTTTGCAATGGGAAGCACAGGGGAAGATCTGGGAAGATAGAACTGCATGTGGGTATCCAGGCTTCTCTCTCTAGTCAAGAGATTTCTTGCTCTACACACGCTGGCAGCCATGAAGTTGGAGGGACTCTGCCCCAGTCAGCAGTGAGCTGCTGTATGGGGAGGAGACTGGCTGGCTTTTCTTACACAAGTGGCAGCTCGGGCTTGAACAAGGGTCTGGTGAAAACTGGGCATTGGGAAGTCCAGGGTATGAACAGTTTGTTTTTTCCCTTAAAAGAGTGGGTTCCTACTTAAAGCCCTGTTTTGGAGATGGATGCTAAGTGAAGAGTTCAAACCCAACCTAGGAATGCCAGAGAAATCTGCAGGACAAGATAGGCTAGGGAAGCTTTGCTTGCACTTGCTTGTTCATCTGTTACCAGCACAAAGTCCTGTTCAGACACAAGCCAGAAAACTATGCAGCTGATTCGAGTTTCAGGAAAAGGAGCCCTTTAAAAGATTCCAAAGTATAGGAAAGAAGATTGCTGGGCAGCAAACCTTTACTTGCAGGTACAAGCACAATATTTAGTGATTCTTACTCTGTGTCAAGGAGGTGACTGGCAATAGTTGGACTATTAGGGTTTACAGAAACTTAGTGTTTTCAGCTTGGACCCATTGCTGACAGGGAAAAGCTGATTCGGTTCGATGGAAGAACAGAAAGGGAATGAAAGCTAGAAAGCTATAGCCACTGAATTGGGCTGTGCCCAGAGCCATATAGCACAGCGTGTGCATAGCAAGTTCCGTCTGTCTGTTGATCCATACACACAGTGTGCGCACAGGCCCCTCTGTGCACATATGTTTTGATCTTAGCTTTGTACTATCAGCTCCAGGAGTTGGTCCAACAAGCTCTGGCTGTGTTTCCATTCAAATACTGTACAAGATACATTCTAGTATGAAGTTTGTGTTTACAACAGGAAGATGAAAAGCGAGGGGTAGTTTTCATCTTTTTCTGCCTGTCAGTAACATAATTAATTCAGGGTTTAGCCCTAAATAATCCCCCTAATCTGTCAGATCACAGATTATGAAACATGAAAGTGATGAGCCTGGAGCTACCCAGAAGCAAATCAATGCTTAGGATGAAAGACTCCAGATTTAAAGACAGGGAAAGCTCAGGCATGTGGGGGTTAGGCTGGGACTGACAGCATCGTCAGAACGGTCCTGACTGCAACAACTGGAAGTGAGGGGCAAGTGGGCAGTTCTTGCAATGCTGTGTGGTGGTTTGGGGCTTTTTTTTCCCCACGACAGATGGAAGGATTTGTGCAGTCTCTTAGAAGCAGAATCATGAGGCCACAAATGGTAAAAAACTAGGGAAGGTCTGAAGCAAGTGCCTCACTTGGCAGGAAGGAGTTTGGCAGCACTAGTGTGAGCAAAACTGCTCAGTTAGTCCATGCAGGGCATTACTTGGAGCTTATTCGCAATTGCTGTCATGGTGGTAATACAGAAGCATTCAACAAGGTATTTTCAGGACCAGAGGTTTAACAAGTCATTGAAACAGAAGAAACGTGTGCAGCCACAAAGGTGTGGGAATAATTTGAAGGCATGGGCTCTCTTGCAGAGCCCAAAGCTGCCATCCACAGCCCCACCTACAGCCTCCTCCTTGAGACATGTTCCAGCTCACTCTGCTTGAAGGAAAAGTTTCCTCAAGAAAACATCTTGTTTCTCTTAGCAAAAGGAGCTAGAAAAGAAGCTCTTACTAGCACAGTCAGAAGCAGATCAGGTGCTTCAACAACACCTCAACACCACAGCCCCCACTGGCACATGTGGAGTGCCTTCAGAGGATCTGGCCACATACAGCCAGTGCAGTTCCTTAAGTTTGTTTGTGGTTCTTGCTGTTTGTTCAGGGTTCCAAGTTATCCTCTAGCAGGAAAGACTTCCCACTGGTTTCTGGCTCATTTTCTATCCCACATTCATATCTCTGTGTTTAGCACTCTGAGCTGTATGTGATTATCAGCTTGGTTTTTGATTAACAAGTTGGCTTAAGCTAAATGGGTGCCAGAAAGACTGGTGTTAGTGTCCTAGGGATAAAGATGGTGTTAGGTTGAAATTTCTGTTCACTCTTACCTCATTCATAGACTTTCAGGAATCTACAGGAATGTGTTTTGGTTACTATAGAAAAGAAAAAATCCCAAAGGATCAATTATGGTTTCCTTTTTTCAGAAAGAAGCAATTCAAACTTTCTGATTCTTCTTCTGTTTTAGAGTACCTTGGGGGATGTTGCACAAAACCAATGTTGCTCTGCTTTCAAGATATACTTAAAGGTTTTGTAGGCACCTGAGGCCCATATTCAAGGTGTCTTGGTCTTGCTCTAGCTTTGGATTATGTGCCAAAATTTCTGCATCTCAGTGATGGAAAATATTGCTCCTCTCCCATGCACAGTGAAGTGGGTTACCACGGGTGTGTTGTGCTGCTTGGATCTGTTTGAGTGTAGGATCTTGTCTCTGCCTGCAACTGACTCTTCTTTGGTGTCTGCAATTGCTTTAGAGCAATCCTGCTGCAGATATCACCTTCCAATCCAGTCCTGGTTTCCCGCTCTCACAGATTTCATTTGCGGACTGAAATAAGCTTGTCTCCCTTTAAGCGGAAAGAATTGCACAAGTGCAGACTTCACCCTTATCACCCTGTATATTCCTTCTTCTTTTTTTTCTTTTCTCTTTTCGTTTTTAATAACTTCTCCTTAGAGAAAACAGAGGCAGAAACTGGGACAGTAGGAGACTTAAGTCCCATGTTTACCTACTAGTTGCTTGCTTTTCTGACTGTTCTAAAACCTGCTGTCTGGCACCTCTTCTGCAGCTTGTTTCTCACTGGACTTGGATTTAATCAGAACATGTTGTTATCAGTGGGAGTTATTAGCCATTTCACCTTCCTGAAAGCAAGAGCTTCCTTGACAAGAACCTAGTAATGCGACATTTCAAATGCCTTTCAAACAGTCTTTAGCCCAGATAAGACTTGAAGGGTGAAGAGGCAACAAAAAGCAACTAATCCACTTAACTGCCAGTGGAAACTTCACCAGCGAAAAGAGCAAGTTATTTTCTGGAATGACTTCTCTGCAGTCAGATACTGGGGATTTCCAACAGCTGCACAGTCCTCTCTGCCTGTGTTTTCTAGTAATGAATACTAACGATCCTTCACTTCTATTTTAATTGCCTGCCTATCAAGTTTGGTTAATCTTCCCCATTTTCCTTAATCTTTCATCAAGTGTCACTTTTTTTTCTATGTTTCTTCTGTGTTGACAAGGCATTTAAACATTTTACTAAACAGGGAAAAAAAAAAGGAAGAAAGAAAGAAAGAATCCTTCCTTTTTACATCTGGAATGCTCATTTTACAGATTAGAAAATAAGTGGCTGTGGTATCTAATTAAAACTAATAGGTTAGTTAGAGAATATTCAGATCCCTGTCCTTCCAAACCAGGAAGACTGTAGACTGCTTCAAAGCTAGCTTGTGTTCATAATCTAAACAATACTTGCAGCAAAGACAGGGTTTCTTCTAGAGAAAAGCTAACAGCATTTTAGCCAGAAATTCACCAAGTGTTTGATCTGTATTTTGCTGAATGAGAAAGGTTTTGACCAGCAGAGAGCCATAATCATTGCTGTAGTAAATATTGCCTACTTCTCTCAATGTTTCTTGAAGCCATTTTTTTACCCAATAATCAGTCTTTAAGAGTTAATTCCTCATAAATGTCCCTTAACCAATCAGGGTTCTGCAGTGAGGCTGCTCTGGTTGGTGAAAATGCGTGTTACTTTGAAAGCATAAGAGAAGTTGAAACATGGATTGGTTCATTGCAGCAAAATTCGAGATGAATTCAGGTGATGGAGGTACCTATCAGGAGAGAAACAGCCTCTAGCAGAAGTCAAACAGATTTGATTGACACCAAGAGGTTCAAGGAGGTCCTCTGTTGGACCTGGAATGAAGGGGTATCAGGAGAAGGTCACTTCACTTTGTTTAAGTTCAATAATGTTTAAGCACAGAAAAAAGCCCATTAACTTGAGCATACCTGGCTGTTTCCATATGATGATTGCCACCTCTCTCCCATCCGTGAACACAGAACTCCAAAGTCCACGTGGATAAGGTCTGTAAGTAGGATTATTCTGGACCCAGCCTGTGTGTCTATGTGCATTTGCCATTAGCTTCAAGGCTCTTTTCTTTTGCCCTTGAGCATTTTTTCCCATAAGCATTTTCATCAATGAGATGTTCCCTAGTGCCCTGCTTAAGATATGCCTCACTGTTTACCAGAACATATTCAGACACTGAAGATATGCTTTATGTTTCAAAATTGTTTCTGATGTGTGCTGATTTGAGATCTGCATCAGCAAATGAGATCAGGAAGGGACAGAGGAAGAGAGGAAAACAAACAGGGCTAGGGAATAAAAATAACTTTCCGGGTAACATCTAATAATGAAGATTGTCCAATCACAGAAATCTGATTTTAAAATCAGTTAAGATCCCACTGTTCTTTTTCTGTAACATTTGGATCATGTCAGCTTCCCACCACTAAGAAATTGGATTCTTCTCTCATACTGGGGTAAATCAGGCATGACTGCATTGAAAATGATGGTGCTTCTGGTGTGACAGGTTAATTGAGCCCTAAACACAGCATTCCATAGCACTGTGTAGAGTATCCATCACTGATCTTTCAGGCCATGCCATCAGTGCATTTTTTAATAAAAAAATATAACATTATTTGAAGCAATAGTAAATTTTTGTTTGAGGGGAAAGGTGGGAGGAGGGTATCAAACGAGATCCTCTGAAGCCAGCCCAGCGACAGCCTCTGCTCCAAAGAAAAGTACAAGAATCCTCATTTTAGAAGGATGAGAGATAACAGATGTTGCATGCCAGGTCTGTTCTTAGTTGCTAGAAGTTAAACAGTGTTTTTAAATGGGACACTAAATACCCCTCCTTAAATGTGGGTTTGTCTCTGAGAAGTGCAGATTCTGCTCCCTTGACAAATCTTGGCATATTCTGAACTTCCTGCGAGGAGTTCCACGGTTTATTTCCATATTGTATGAAAACAATATTTCCACTTACAGCTTAGACTTTCGAATTTATTTGCTCTGTTCTTCCAAAAACAAAGTAACAAAGATTCCTGGGACTCTCAGGCTGAGGCACTGAAATGCTGGCCAAGCAACCTTGATTTTGAGCCATACAGAAACTGAGGGTTACTTTGGAGACAGACATTCAATAGCAATAACTACGCAGATACTGGCAAGAATTTAAGCTACAGATCCTGATTGCAACTGACCCGCTCTTCCCTCTTGTGAAGACTTGCCACAAAGTTCTTGCAGGGAAAAGAACAAGCAAGGGAGGGAGCTGAGGAACACCCCCCTGCCAGTAAGAATTGGGAGAACAGACTAGCTCTCCCTTCTCCCATCCCCTGCTTCTCTCTGCATTTGAACTTGCTACAGCAACCATTGTGACTAATGAATCGCATTTCAGTTGTAACTGAACAACCTGCCTGATTCAGCATCAAATCATATGCTGCCTCAGTGTTTACATTGCACTTATAGTTATGTTGCATCAACAGTCAATCTCAGCTCCTGCTGTGTGTTCACATGGATGTGCTCCCGTCTATGTACAAATGCTATGGATAACTTGGTTTCCCACTTTTTGTGAGGCACTGGAAATTAACCCAAGAAGAAAGAGGCTTGCAGAGGAAGTGGGTCAGCAGGCTCTGCCTTGGCAGCAGCTGGGAGAGGAGCGAACAAGCACAATGAGGAGTTGTGGGTGACTGCTATTAAAGACTCTCCATGAAGGAATGTGTTGAATGCTGCTAGCAAGACTGCTGGGGAAGTTTGCACAGTCCCTCCCCGTTCTGGCAGCAGAAGCAAAGAAGCAGCCATGCGAAGGAGGAATTCGGTGCAAAAGCGAGAAACAGGAGGTTTTGAATTCCCTCAGCTGCATATTTAGGATGAGGTGGGTTTTTGTTGTTGTTGTTTGGGTTTGTTCGGGGTTTTTTTGTTTGGTTTGGTTTAGTGGGGTTTTTTTGTTTGTTTTTTCCTTTTTTGTTTGTTTGGTTTTGTTTTTTGTTTTGTTTTTTCAGACAAATCTGAAGGAGCGTTTGTGGCCAAATCCCTACTCTGCAGAGTCTGAGCACATGTATCTGCTGTGCATTGATACAGCCTGGACTGAGCACAGGGGTTGATGCTGACAAGCTGCTGGCTTCGACTCACGAGATCTCACTGGTGAGAGCGAAGTGTATGAAAAAAACCCGCACCACCTCAGTATCCCACTGGGATAGAAATCCTGTGGGGAGCAGTGGCTTGTTTATGCACAGTTAGTCTGCCCTGAAAGGCCCCACAGGTACCAGGGATGTATTCTTAAAAACTCCCGCTGCTTGTTGCCAACACTGGGAGCCTTTCTGTAGACAGGCAGCTGCTGCTGTCTTGATTAAACCTGCTTTGACCAGCTCTTTAACGAGGAGTTTAAAGCAACAGCAATTACAAGCTCTTAATCCATTGCAACGTGGGAGTGGAAGACTGTTTGCAAACAAAAATAGTTCTTCAAACTGGGCCACAAAGTGAGAATCATGGGAAGACCAAAGAAACAAGGATAAGGATATGGATGGGTCTGAGAGACTAATACAGCAGGGGAAAGAGCCTTCATCTTCGAGTGCAAAGAATCAGAGGCAATAGTAACAGCTGGCTTGCATTTTCAGCTGGTGTAGGTCAGCAGAGTCTCAGCCAGTCCAGCAAGTGTACCATAATCATCTAGCAGTGCAAGCCTGTATTTATAGCAAGTTGATAAGCAGATGAGAAAAGACAGAATATTTACATGAAAGATGTGGTTTTTACTCTTCGTGTCTGTTTCCTACCTAATTTTTGGTAGTTGAGTTTACCTGGTACTCTTGTGCTTTTCTATCATGTAAGCATGAATACAAAAATATCTCATGTAAAACGTCAACGGAATCCTTGTGTTGTCCAGGGAATAACGTGTGATGGCAACTAGGAGCTTTTATGAGGCTAAGAAGGCAGAAAAAATTATTTGCTCAACAGTTTGTAAAATTAGTCCTTAGGACTGAAAAATGCAGACACAAGTTAATCTGCCAAACTTCAAACACTCATAGTGCTTCACCAGGGACCCAATTCTGAGCTGTCAGCACAAGAAACACTAAAAAGAAAGGGGAGAGAGAAGGTAGAGTTTGCCTTGCTTTGGAAGCTGTTCTGAACTTATTGTGAGGCCTTAATGGTATAGGAAAGCAAACAGAGGACACAGTAAGTCTGAAAAGTGTGTGCCCACAGTGAAAGTAAAGCACATAAAAAAGAGTAATCCTGTCTCGGCTTTTCCTGCTCATTCTTCATCCAACACCTGGACCATAGGGAAACAATATCTTCAGCATCACAGACCTCCTTTCTAAAGGATTAAAACCTTTTTAATCCCTCTCCACACAAGGAGTTAGCAGTTCTTCATGTACACCCTAGAGAAAAAAAAACAACAATCTGCACAGGAAATATAAAGCCAAGTCCATTCATCAGGAAATAATAAGAAAGAAGAAAACCCAAAACCCAGGCAAGCTTTGTTTCTTTCCTGGTTTCATCATCCATGAGTTCTTACTTCCTGACCACCTTGCAAAGGGAAACAGGAGAAAAAACCAAAGGCATTGTGTCAAGTATCTCCTTCACAAAACTAAGCCAATGTAACATTCAACAAGCAAAGTGTGTTAGTTTCTGGGAGAGGTAAGAAATTCAGATAAATTAATGAAGATTCTGTACTTTAGATATTTAGAAAACATCCAGAATGGGTTTGCACTGATCTTAAAACTCTCTGCCACAGACTTTCCCAATCTTCCCCAGGTTAAGGGGGAAGAGGATTTGGCTGCATGTTTACCTTTGCTTCCTATAAAACCAAAAAAGGTGTTTCATTTTATCTTGTTGATACATTGCATTTTAATAGAGGAATGCACTCAAATAAAAAGACATGTAAAGCCAACTCATATAAAAACTGTATTGATTAGTCTGTGTTGCACGCATGTTGAGAAATGAGAAAAAGTCAATAGCCTTAAATAAGAAGGCCCTGTCAGATACCTCCATCTCATCATCTGAAAGGAATGGCACATGTTATGC
Organism: Coracopsis vasa; assembly: GCA_026283785.1. Lineage (NCBI taxonomy): Eukaryota > Metazoa > Chordata > Aves > Psittaciformes > Psittacidae > Coracopsis > Coracopsis vasa. Next base: position 17,450 of record JANHGB010022440.1, read on the forward strand.
TGGCCAAGCACATGCTTCCTTCTAAAAACCAAGACACAAATGTAATTCAAGATAGGGATCAAATAGTAACTGTTAGTACAATTTTAGTACTAGTTATCATATTTCCTAGGTTTTCCTGTTTCAAAGGTGAATTCTGCTACTTCTGCTGAATAGGAAAATATAAAACAACGGCAAATTTAAATCATGTCACCAAGACAATCCAAAAGCCTTGTGCTTTTAATGTAACGGGTAGCTTAAATGTCAAACTCTCTTACAAAGCCCAGAGTTTAAACCAGTGAAGATTAGACCTAAAAGGTAAAAAGTCACCTTCCTGTTTTACAGTTATTCTCACAACAGCTGAATGTCAGCAGAGGTCTTGGAACAACGTGATACTCACTCTGCTAACCTGCTCCACTTCAGTTCCTAATGTTCTACATCAGATAAATTACTTAGTTCCACAATTAAATCCTTATCAGCCCCACTGGGGCCTGTGTCATAGCCACTTAAGGAAAAAGGAAGGTTACTTTGAGCTCTTCTTTAAAAACTAAATTAAATTAGAAAGTAATCGTAAATTATTATTTATTATCTGCATAACAGATATGGTGTGCGTTTTCTGAGCGCTTTCAAATCTTCCCTGCACTGAAAGATGAGTTCATGCAGTCCAGTATATCTCTGGAAGTCTCTGTGAGGAAGAATACATTAGAAAATTCCATCTTTATTGCTAGTCCTTTGTTTTTTCTACCTGAATGAATTATCTAAGCTTTGCATTTATCATGTGGTTGTAGAGGCAATTAAAATACAGCTAGAAAGAGATGAGTAGTCATCCTGTAAAACACAGCTAAGCAGAAGATAAGATGTATGCCTCTGCTACTTCAGGCAGGAGAGTAAAGAAGATGGGTGCTCTGTACTGTATCTATCTACCCACATAGGCAGAGACAGGGCTGTTGTCCTGGGGCCTGGCACCCCATGAGTGAGTGCTCTTTAACCCAGAAAAGACCATCGCATGGGATATCACTGCCAGCCAGGAGATAAATGACTGGGTGTAGAGAAAGGATTTGAACAGCAGTTGGTGTAAGTGCTACACACAGCATCTAAGCATATGCTCCCTTATATATAAATTAGTATTAAAAGGCTCATTCTCATATATCATAATCCAAATATGAAAGTTACAGATTAAGATGATATTATCCAATATAATAAAACACACACACCCCCCTCTCCAAATGCAAAAGCTACAAAGCTTATTTTTAGCTCAGAATGGAAAAACAGAGAAGTAACTCCCACCCTCATATTTATTTTTGGCACGAAACCCACTACCGAAAGCCTCTTCTCAATGGGATTTTAAATGGTTTGGATTACAAATATATGTCAGGAAGGGGCTTCTGTAGTCATCAAGTCTCGCTACAGCAGGGAATAGTGTCCTGTGATCCCCACTTGTGAATTTCTGAATTCCAGAGTAGAGCACACCATGAAATAACTAAAGAAACAGCAATGAACTATTGTCAGCAAGTCCCTTTGACTTCATTTGTATTATGGAGATAAAGTACGGTAAGGTACAGGTTTCTGCCTGCTTGATAGTCTGCACACAGCATCCAGACTAAGAGAGATATGGAGCTTTGCATCACTTGAACAACTGTGTTTGCTTCATAAAGCCATGCTAGAGGATGGATTAAGGAGAATTTATAATTGCACAAGCCATATAGAGACACTGGCACTTCACTCACTAAGTGCCTCTTCATTACAGTTGAAGTGCCATGTATTTATCATGGCCATAATTCCCAGATACAAACAGGGAAAGGACCTACTGTGTCCACGCAGAGGAGTTTGATCCACTCTATCACTTTCCTTGCATAAAAGTGTTCTCAACTCTAAAGGTACATTCTGGTAAAGACCAAAATCAAATTGCTTAGTGATGGGATAATTTCTACCTGGCTTGGGTAATGTGAATCTTGTGCCATCCAGTTTTGTGAGAGATTGGATTAGAGTCCTCCAGAGGTTTCTTTAAACCACTAGAAGCTTTTTCTAGTGGTTTAAAGCCACTCTAGTGGCTCTTTAGTTTCTTTGCTGAAACTGATAATGAATAAGGACTTAAGTATCATACACTAGGCACTGGTGGTAGCCAGGCACACTGAGAACTACCTGCCATGGATTTGAAATGCTTGTACCTATCTCAGCTTGCAAAAGACAGCTATACTATTCACTATATAACTATTAACCAGACATAGGAAAATAAAGTTTTATTAAATCAGCATCTCCCTGTGCAGATGAAAAAAGCCCAAGCCCAAAAGGTATGGGGAGTCATTCCACAAATATTTGAAATGTTTCAGGTGTGGAGGATTAAATGGGTCATCAACACAAGGCTGAGCACTCCCACCCCTCTGTCTTCTCCACTGATTTTTCTCCTGCTTTCACAGGTATTTCTTACAAAGGTTAACACTAGGAAGCATCTTCCAGTTCAACAATGTCCATTTTATGATTTACAGCTTTGGGGATATTGTCCAACAAGTTATTCTCTGAAAGGGGACAAGTGCAACACATATTCCTCTAGGTCCTGTATAGCTCTGCTAGTTACTTCTGTGTTTATTTGCTTGTATACAAAGAGTTGCATTCCTTTGATTCTTTAAAGCAATAGTAATTTCTAACCATCTAGTTTGCCAACAGCATTATTTTCACCATAAATAAAACTCCCAGATACCTTTCAACCTCCCTCATTGCTGCTACAGCTGTTGCAGATCCTGAAATGGCATTTCAGCTCTGACTCAGGCAGGATTTCAAATGCACCAGCAGATTTTGGCAAGCAGACTAATCCTTGCAATACCTACAGTAAGGAACTCACCGTGTGAGACTGCAAAGAACAGTTAAACCCACAGCTTGACAGAAGTGACCCTGCAAGCCACAATGAGAGTGAAGGTGAGACTGTTTTCTAAACTTCTCGTCTCATCACATGTACGTAAACAACAGCATTCCCTTTGGAGCTGTATCTTATTGACAGTAACTTGTGCTTCTTACCCAAGCCCTGCTGGTTTTCCTGTTCCAAGCCAGCAAACACTTTTCATTCCCTCCAATCCTACTTGTTAGTGTTTGATTTTAAAATGCGTTCAGCCCAATCCTATTGCAGTGGCTGCATCATTTCAGAAGGCACCTGGCTGTTTCTGATCCCTGTCAGTTGCAAATGCTCTGCAGTGGCAGAAACACCCCTGTACAAGCTGTCACTTCCCTGATAACGACTGCAGACAGGTAGCAGCTTCAAAAGGACCCTGCTGCACTTCAGGTATGTTTCCCAGCATACCATGAAAGCACCTTAGATCTGGCAGAAAAGATGAACAGTCATGTCATAGCTTTGCATTTGTGTCAAAACACTTCACCAGTGCTCTCAAACACTTTTTAAAGGCCTCATATAAGGACATCAACACATTTCATGTTCCATACTGTTCTAAGAATTTCTGCTGCTTCTCTACTGATTAGCCTCTGTCCCACAGTCTGAGGTGACCAATAACCCAGTAATAACATAAATCCACAGCTGGCAGAAAATGATACTGCCTCTGAGTGGAGGAATTCTTCCAAAGACTGGGTGGCCAACAGCCCCACTCCTAGCTGTGCCCTGGCTTCTGCAATTACTCTTGGTAAAGCATTTAGTTCCTTTGTCTCCTTTTGCAACATGGCACAGCTCCTTCCTTCGCCTGCCTAATGTTCAGGACAAGGGCTCTTACCATGTAGATGTTCCAGTAAAAGGCATCTGACCTCTACTGTAGCTGCCAAGAGTAACTGTAATATGGGAAATAGTAATGAGTCTGCCTTTCTCCCCTGCCTGGGAACTAGGTAAGGGACATCATCCCACTTGACATTAAAAGAAAAAAGCAGGCACAGAAAGGAGATGGGATTTGCTCCAGGTCACACAGCAGATCAGTGGCCAGGAACAGAAGCCAGCTCCCACTTCCCTTCTCAGACCCCTCTTCGTCCTGCTCTCTGCGGATCATTTCAGTGTGTACTTTAATCACTAGACCATGTTTGTTTTCATGGTTGTGCATTCCTCCCATAAAGCACGCCCACATGACATTGGATCCTCTTTGCATTGGTGGGGCAGGTGGGTGGATAGCAAGGAGAAAATTATCAGTTCCCTGAGTCCTTTCCCAGTTAGGAATCCTGCTTGACTCTGGCACTGAATTTCTTAGGGGGGTTTCTAGACTTTCTGACTCCCTGCCCCACTAACACTCCCTTGTCCTGGAGGAAAGGAAGCATGCAGAGCAGTTGAAACCTGAACTGGCAGACAGGAAATTCAGTGCACTGTCTGAAAAAGACACAAAGTGATAAGGGGCTGAAATGTGCAGAGTCCTGAAGGGAGGGAGGAGAATAAAACCCTCTTCACAGCATTAGGATTTATCTACATGTCACTGTAATTCAGCACGATGCGTTCTGGAAAGGCCCATGCACGCATTTGTTAGCCTGTATTTGAACTTTAGTGAAAAAGGAGTTGACAGCCTCACTGCACCTCTTGCTGGGTTCCAAGCAGAACTTTCTATTCAAAAACACAGCACCTTGTGCGAACAGGCTTCCTTTATCTCCAGCATGAGGGAGTGGAGGGGATTGTGGTTTATTTGACACAGAAGCTTGCAGGGCCGGAAGGCTCAAGAGAAGAGACTACCAGAAACAACTGGCTTCAGCCAAACAAGGGAAATGATATTTTAGAAGCAAGGGGCCCGAAGGCAGCCACACTGCACCAGAGGGAAGCAGCACAGGTAACAGAGCAGAGCAATAAACTTCAGTGAGTGACAGCATCTCTGCTGCTTCCATTTGCAAGAAAGATGCATATGACAAGAGCAGCCCAAGGAGCAGACTGTGGTGTGTCCCACAGGGAGGGGGCCTGGAAGGCAGAGGCAGGCAATGCTTGGCTGTGATTTTTAAGTATTTCAAGTTTTGACCCTTAAACACTCAATTTAATGAGTCAGTACCTTTTCAGTTTAACAATTAAATGTTTTTAGTTAATAAATACTGTCTATGTTCCTGACAATCCTTTGAGGGGATAGCATGTAGGCTGTGTTTACTTTACCTTTTATAGATTTATCTTGCAAATGAAAAGGCTGGTTTACACTGACAGCTACACTGTAAGCTTTGCAGCTCCTGCAAGGCTGCCAGGGCAAAGATGTCTTCCCACAAGCAGGAAAGAAAACCAGGTCCAACCATCCTTTCACTACAGCTCACTGGTTAGAGACTGTGGGAAGGAGGAAGTCTGCTTTCAGGGAGTCATGGTTCAGCAAGAGAGCACTCTGCAAAAGCTGTGCCATGACCGCATCTGTAAGGGCAGCTCTGCCCATTGGAATTAGGAGTTTCATGATCCAAAGGGCAATGTGAAGTGGCATTGTCTGTTAGGCAGAAACCAGATGTATGAAACCTAGTCCTCATGTATGAAGATATATGAAATCTTGTGTCCTTACTTCATCTACACACAGGTTTATCTTCATGCTTGGAAAGTCTTACCTTCACCTTCACGCTGCATCAGTGTCCGATTCTTCTGCTGTACTCTGTGAAATGCAACAGAGTAGGGAGTCTGCAGGGAATGCCAGTAAGGTTAATAAAGATCAGCATAATAAATTATAGATACACTAACTACAGAATCACTCTGGAGAGAAAGGATACAGTGAAAATGTTGATGTCTTCAGTGATGGGTGTCCTTACTACTTTGCTACTCTTTGGCAAACAGCCATCCAACACTAAGCAGCCCTCACAAGAAGATTCAACAGGCTTTGTTACCAATGGATAGCAATTTGAACAAAGAAAACCCAGATTTAACTCAACTGAGCTGAACTTTATCTCTGAGACCAATGCATTCTGTGACACATTGCCATAGCAACAGGAAGGCCTGTGCTAGAAAGGGTGCTGACTTCTTTCTACCCTTCATATTTGGTGGTTTAAACCATCGCTTTTTTACCACAGCCAAAATTTTTGGGGAAAATAAGATGGGGCAGGGACATGGAAAGAAAGGTATTTGGAGAGGCAGAGCTTGGCAGGTATTAAGGAAGATAACCTGTGCCTGTCCCCAGCAGTCCTGCGCACTCCTGTCCCTAAGATGTCATTGGCATCTTAGCCTTGCTCACTGTAAGCTTTGGACTTTCTTCTAAAAGATTCCTCATGTAACTTGCAGTTCGCTTGGGAAGGTCTGACTGAGAAGGAAACTCTCGTCATCACGCACAAGTGTGTTTATTGTGAAATGAAGTGTAGTAATTGGATCTAGCAGGCTTTGAAGCTCAGTGTCTCCTTCAGAAGTGTAGATTCCCCAAGGACAAGTTCATGCAGGTGGGCACTTTGTCCAATCAGATGCCATACTCATTTGTAACCAAATCAAAGCTAGTACAAGAGGGACATTTTACAGAGCTCACTTTTGTATTGTTTCACTGGCTGATGTGTTTGAATAGAAATTTTCCCCAAATTGCCCTTCAACAATACAGAGCTACATGTTTTCTTGAGATGCACATTAAAGAAACTGCAATCATTGTGACAACAGACCCTGTAAATTTGATATGTCTCTTGGATGCTAATGCTGGCAACCCATTGCAGTTAACTGCAAGTTTTACTTGCAGATGGTAAATGAAGTCTTACTATAAAAGAGATTTCTGATGTAGGCTACTATGTAAATATTTATGTTATTTCTGTGGAGGAATGCCTCACAATCAGACAAACCACACAAAGGCAAATGAACTCATCAAAAGAAACCACAACTGAAAAGCAAACATTGAAAAAGAATAAAAAGCCTCCCTTCTGAGGGAACCTAGGGCCCAGGTAGCACTGCGGTGTTTTCCCTCAAGACAAGATTCATTTTCTAGCTTGCAGGTGCTTCCAGATTATTAAAAGGATGGAACATCTGGCCAGGTCCACCTTAAATCTCAGGAATCTGCTTTTCATGGAAGCAGGGTGTTTTGTCAGGCACAAATGACAAAAAAGGCTGTATTTACTGACAGAGTTGTTACAAAGTACCCAGGACAAAATCACCACTCACACTCAAACACAACAACTTTCAGCTGCTGTGATTCATAACATTCAAACCTGCTCTGAACCAAATATTTTGTCTCCTGCTCACAGTTTACAGTCTTTATTCCTGGATGTTCAGTAGCAGCAGAAAGGGAAAGTCTGTGTTTTGTCAGTTATGGTTCCTTTATTTCAGTTTTATTTTTTAACACTATCACATATCACCAGCACCAAAACTTTAGAAATATAATTACATTTATTCATGTTCGAACTCCAAATATTAATAGATCTTTTTCATTACAGATATTAACAAGAACACAATGTGCCACAAATATACTCACATTTGGCCATTGAACTGTTTTTCTAATAGTGCATTGTGAGTCTAATCATGATTCCACACAAAAAAAGCACTGTCAAAACCTACAGCCTGTGCACTAGGTATAGATATGGGCTGCCTGCCAACCATGGCATTTCCCAGGGGTTCTGCTTGATCACAGTAACAGAAGTCGTCAGCAATCAATATCCAGAGGGTCAGTGGACTAAGCAACAGTGCTCATGTCTTGTCAACCCTTTGGTATCTGGTTTGGCAAAACTCCATATTAGCAAAATGTAGCAAAAAGACAGAGCTCTTTATGGTTGGGGAGGTACTAGGAGAGATAAACACAGCTATAGCACAGAAAAGCAGGTTTAATAACTGGTCTTAAGGTCCTCCATTACATTCTTTTCACCAAAAGCATTGATATATTCACATACCAGGGAATCACCCACAACAGCCTCCATCCAGACATCTATTTTTAATGCATTAATTAAGCAGTCTTTAACTATTTTGTTTAACTATTTTGTTTCAGAAAGTTCTTCTTTTGAATTACATTTATTTTCCTTTTTTTCTTCTTTTCTCTATTTAGCAACTAAGTTTCAGCTATTGATTTTCCCCAGATTCCCAGCTTTGGAGAGAGAGTTTTGAGTGACTGTGACCATAACTGGATTACTGCCTTCTCACAGAAACCTGTGTACCTCAGACTGGATATTCAGAACCAGTGGCCACAGCAGCTAGCAAAATGATTTGTGATCAAAATAGCTCAATCAGGACTGAAACAGAAATGTAATGTAAGCCCCCGGTTTCCTTCTTTCGTGTAAGTTCCTCTTGGGAGAAATACAGTAAGTAGCATAGTAGGATTAAGGCAACAATACAGGAAAACTGGTATCTGGTATCTCCTATCTCTGCAGCAAACTGGATTTCAGTATGATGATGCAAGTCCCTTCGCTGCCAAGGGACTTTGGAAGTTACAGATTTCCAGGGCAAAATATAAATGACATTCATCTCTGCACAGCGTATCAAACCACTCTCTTTTCCCCAGCTTATGACCCTACCCTTATGCAATATTATCATACACATCTCAGAATCCATACACTGGTGAATGAGCCTATGCTCGTCTTAAGGTGAATTTGTCAGACCAGGCAGAGCTGTGGTACAACAGCTTAATTAATTCCTGGGAAAACGCAAGGAATGTCCTGAGGAACTCTGAAAACATGATTGATAGGTTTGTGTAGAAAAGGTTGGAGTGTAAAAGCAAGAGAAGATGGGGGAACTAATAGGAGCAGTAGGCAGAAGATGGTGCTGTGACTCTCCAAGAAGCCAAAAGCCTGGAACAACCAATCCTCTGAAACACTCAGAAAAACCCACCCAAAAACCACAGAGCGTGTTTGGCAAACACTGAAACAAAAATGTCACCATCTTGCCAAGTTGGCAGAGAGAGGCATGATGTGTGATCATTGTAATGAACCCTGGCTAACACTAGTGCGTCCCTAGCACAGCCTGGTAAGGGAGGCTGGGCTGAAACGATCCAGGGTGCCTCCAGATCATTGCAAGGTATCTGTCAGAATCATAAGAAACTTTCCTCTCACAGATGAGGGGCAGAGAGAGTGAAACCTTTCATTTTTAACTGTATTCTTTTTTTCACTGTATTTTGTTTCTCTGGAAAAGTAAGACCGCTTAGGGTACAGTCTAATGGAATTAGTCACAGTTGCTTCTGAAGTCAAGAAACTTGAGGTTCCTGAGCTCTCTAATGCCTTTTTTACTATCTGTAAGTATGTAAAATAAAAGTGAAAACTCTAATTATGATGGTGATGAAGACCATGAAAATTGGTATATCTGAAGTGGCTTCTATGGCTGCCAGTCAAGCCTGAGAATCATCTGCGTTAGAGTCTGTGTTAAATCCACAGCAAAACCACATTCCATAAAAGCTATAGCAATTGGCTCAGCAATACATTTCAGAAATGCAAGTATGAAATATGGGTCTTCTTCTTCCATGCGTCACCTGCAGGGATCATATAATGCTTGTACAAGTCGTTGCAGAAGACTGACTTAGAGTTTCCCTTATGTTCATGTGACCTTCAAGTAGCATCTTCCTGAGCAGAAAGCAAGCTGCTTTTTCCTCTAAGCAGCACATCCCCATGCTGTAAGCTTGGAATGCTGCACTGCGAAGTGGAGCAGCCAGTTCCAATAGCACTAACTGCTACCATTGCTATTCACAGTGCATCCTACTTTATTTTCCTTTATATAATAGACATAATGCAGGAAGCAGATGCCACGGCTAGACCACTTCAACAGCTCTGGTTTTTACTGATCTGAATGTCACAGGTTTACTGTGCAAAATTTATACTAGTTAGCCGCTGAAGCAGTGCATGCTATTGGCAACATCCTAGATGTGCAGTGAGACAGTGAGACACACAGGCAGCCCACACAGCAATCTCCTTCCTTCAGTAAACTGGTGGGAATAATACGTTAATCAGTTTACCAAATAAATGATCTTTCCATGAGCACCACAGTCTGAATGCAGTCCTGTCCACTGGCAGCAATGTGTTTTGAGTTGTGACCCTGTCCTGTAATCCTGCAGGTTATACAGTCAGGTGAAGCTCCTATCAGAACAAGGGAATCTTTCTCAGGCAGTGCAAAGTATTTTGGTAGTGATGTGAATGGCACAATTTGCTGCCATATGTTGACCTGCTGTCACACTGATGGAGCCAGAGGTGTCAGCCTACAGATTAAGTAGAAACTCTGTGTTCTTACCTTACTAAGTGACTGTAATAAATTAATAACATTAAAGATCCCATAATGTTATACATGACAAGTATAGTGTTCATATAATTCTCTTGGCAGAGGCCAAAGACAGGTAATTATCCTCTGCCTCCCTCGATTTGCTCTGTGTGGACAGTGGCTCAAATACTACTTCTGTGATGATGCTGTTAGGAACTGTTTGCTATCAGTACTCTTACAAGCTACCCCAAAGACAAACATGATGCATTTAAGGTTTGTTCTCTTTCCTTGTTTATGAAAACATGTTTGATTTCAAAGGACATCTTTGCTTGAATATCAGTATTCAAGGGAGAAATGTGTTGAAGCACTCATCTGTTATTGTTTATGTCAAGCACTGACCAAACAGCTGACAAGTGCTCTTTGTAATGCTACAGATGGGGAGAGCAGCGTAGAAAGCGACTCCTCTATTCATACATAAGGACCAATTTAAAACTGGGATATTACTCAAGTATCTATAAAGACATCCAGAAATAAAAAATGATTTCTTTTCTGAAGTCAATTGAGAAAATCAAACTTAGTTTAGATGCACAAAAGATCATAAGCTATGCAAAAAAGAAAAGCTAGGGCAAATGCTGGTGGCTGCACTATAAAAAAATATGGTAGTTGTACTCTTAGCCTGAATTTCACATGAAACTGATTTCAAACTAAAGTTCCAAGAGAAGGTCCTAGGACAAATCCTTATCTTCTATGAATTACTATTTACTGAAATTTTAATAAATGTTCATTTCACTGACCACAAGAGTATCTCACATGGCAGGAAAGTAAAGCTTACCTTGAAGGAAGTCTGCTTATCTTGTGCTGTTCATCCTCAGCAGATTTGTTAAAAACACAGACTAAGAACTTCTGAATGATCAACTTTAATTTCATCTTGTGAGTCCGCTCTTTGAAGTTAATGCCATTTGTGATGAGCATTGTAGCATATAAGGTCATCTGTAAATAAAATTCCACAAGTATCAGAAATACACAAGTAACAAGAGTTTGATCACATGCAGGGGACCCATTTGCTAGGCAGTAGGTATGGCCTCAGTCTTGTTTTCAGACTGAATAGCTGTGCGCCAGAAACAGACCTCAGAAATGTGAAACCAAATCTTCTGCTATTATGTTATTCTTCTATTTCTCCATTTGTTCTGTAATTTGTATGGAGAGCAGAATTTGGACGATTGCCTTGTCACGCTAGCAATAAAACCACACAGTGTTCTTCAACTCTCTTGCACCAAGATGAATTATTTTGCAACTTTGTACATGCTATTAAATCGTGAACTGGGGCAATGGGCAAAAAATGGATTTATCACATAATAGAAAGTACTTCAGAAAATATTTACATATATACCACCTCCCCACTGCTCCTCTGACAGGTGTCTCTATTTGACCTGTTCCTGACTTCTGCTTTAGATGTTGAGATTAACCCAGCTGAAAGGAATCTCACCCTTAGTGTGCTCCATTAAGGGTGTTATGTTCCTCTATTTAAATGCCAGCTTTCAGCTCTAGTCTTTCCTTAACACTGCCTGGTAGTTATTCCCTGTATAGAGAAATTATGTAAAATGTCACAACTGCTTCAGCCTATGTGTACTGCTTTGGCACTTAATCTTGGAAGAAAAAAGAAGAATAGCGTTTGCTAAACAAGTGTCTGTAAGGATGATGCAAGAGCTGACAATAAGGGGACAACAAGAAAATGAGGTAAGCCAAGTACTGTAAATCGTTTCAGAAGACCACCACGCTCCTCAGCTTTCACCCAGCACCTTCAAGTGTGAGTAAAGTGAAGTGAAGCAAGGCAATGTCAAATTTTCTGCTGCTACTCTACGAAATTCTTGGTAGAAAAACTTTAGTAGTCACAGAACCCCAGTGTCCCCTGTGCCCTAGAGAACCTCTGCAAGGTATTTTCTTGCAGGCCTCAGGGAAGCCTTCAACAATTTCTTTCATTTTACACAGATTTCCAGTTAACTTTAAGGAGCAACTCAGAAGAACTATGTGAAGTAGGTTATGTACCTTGGGGAAAGTTGGCATTTTGTGTAAATGTGACCCTTTAGTATTTGCTACCACATTGCTGATTTATTAATACTTCAAGAATGCACAGGTACATTTAAAGTCAAATATTGCTACAGAAATATCAACCTGACCCTAGGCACATAGTCTTTTGACTGCCCTCAGGATCAGAAGACTCTTTTTGGTAGGATAATTTTAGAAATCAAGGTTGGTCAGATACACAAGATGGAAAACTACAAAATTGGCAGTGTGATTTCCTTGCCCACAGCAACAGCTTTCGTAACCATTTTACCTTTTATAAAGTAAATGCTGGTATCAAACTTAAGCATGTTACAAATGGCTATACTTAATGGCCTGCCTATATGGATATATCTGACTCTTAGTAATACTAGGAAAGAAATGCATTGTAGATATTGATTGCTGGTGTAATTATGAGTCATTTCCTCTGATATAGTGCTTGTGCCAATGAAGGTTAGGATGCCCAAGGGGCTGGTTTAGGCTTAAAAAAAAAAAGGAAATAGAAAGGGAGTGTGCACTGTAGAAAGGCAATGACTTCCATTCAGAAAACATCTCTGTTACGATAGCTTGGCTTTCAGAAGAAAAGGTTTTACATCCCTTCTAATACGGAATTGGCATATTAAGAAAATAAATGTAAAAATGGCCAAAGAGAGCAAGATACAAAGGATTTGTAACATTAAATACTCTTGAGAGAACAAATCACAGTTTAGATTTGTCACATGAAATATGATATTTAATGGTCTTTAATACAGTTTGACCTGGTACCATCAGGACAGTTAGTATGTTCTGTGCTTTTGTTCCCTTTCAGGAATTACATGTCATGTGGACCCTATTTTCTCACATGGAGTCTGACTTCTGTTCTAATTGTCCTATCATTGAAAATAAAAATTTTCACTCAGTGCAGAATAGAGAATGATGGAGAATTGTCTCGCAGATACTGTTAGGGAAACCAGTTAGATTGCTTATGGTCCTGACTAGGATGCTGAAAACAGTCATGCTTATAAGTAGTGGTCCAATACGTACTTAGAAACAAAGAACTCCTTGATCTAGATTAGACTTTATGCCTGAAGTTATGTACCCTAAGGACAAACTGACTGCCAAATGCAGCGTATGTCCCCAACTGTCCTCCATGACTAAGATCTTGAAGTCTTCAAAGAGGATTCTGACTGTTAGCAAGTCTTCTCTTTTTTTTTCTCTCATAATGAACACAGCCCTTCTCCAAAAAAAGCTGGTGTCGCTTTGCAGATGGTAGACATCTGCAAAAGAAATGCATCATCTTGCATCATCTGGTATTGCTCATGTTATTACTATAGACACAGAGCCATTTATGTGTTACCTAACAACTACCTCGTTAGAGATGAAACTTATCCTGTGAAGAGAGCTAATACCATGCATCCCAGACTTCACCCTAATCCTATTGTGACAGCCTGATTAGTATTTATGCTAGCCTAAGACCTTTTACCTGTATGTGTAAATATGAACTGCCACATCTACTGATGTGAAATGCTTTATATAACAGACAACATCCTGCCCTGCAAGTGCTTGGAGAGCCTGTCTGCATTCTATCATTTGGTACTCAGGAATTTATTTAATACTAATCTGGATTGGAGATTACAGCGCAAGAACAGCAGTGATAAAAACTGACTTCAGAAATCAAGGGAAGATTCACCAGCCAAAGCTTTGAAAATCATAATCTGGATTGAATGGGAAACAGCTGTTTTGGCATCACTTGGTGATTCTCGCAAGAGAACATGCACCTTATGTATGCTAACAGAGTGGTTATGGCAAAGATTAAAATATTAATGTAGTGCCAAAAGATTTCGGAGCTGAACTTTAACATCCCGAATGAGGCAACTAGCCAGATGGGTCTGAGTAGTTGCCTCAAAACAACCTGGTCTGGTTCCAGGATATTATGTATCCCCAAGCCTTGATCCAGTCTTTGGTAATAAAGCAGAGGATCTATTCAGTTCAAGAACAATGAATCTGCCTCAACAGCAAGACATTTTTAGGACCTTTTCTTTCTCACTGCGTTTCAGCACCATCTTAAGATCATTATGCAAAAATAGAAACATTACTTTCCTCATATTTTTATCCCCTCTAAAATATTTTGAGAGACATATAAGGCTGAAAACAAAATCAGAGACTGAGATTCTATTACTAGCCTTATTCTTCAATGCCTTAAATCAAGCTGCAACTAAAAATGCTGAAGAAACAGAAGGTAACCCTGAAAGGCAGGAGAAAATGGTGCATGTTGCCTTAAACTATGCTCCGGGGTGATTTTTAAATGGAATTTTTCCTTCTTCTGTTTGAGTGACTGTCTACCTGTGGGGTTTTTATGCAGTCAGCATAATCCTGCTTAGTTGCCTTTCAGCTAGAGGGAAGTTTAAAGCACAGTACTAGTACTGCTCGGGTTGTTTCAGAGAACTTGACTTCAGAGGTCGTTGCAATTCTTTAGCTGGTGATACAACTGGACAGTTTGTGGAATAGAAGAGGACAAAGCCTTCTGGTTACTGTTTAAGAGCAGGGTGTAAATAATAGCAACTAAAGGGAACAGTGAAGACTCCTAGTAGGAAGCTGAAGACCCTCTTTTGGGTCTGATTGAGGGGATTTTGAGCATGAAGTTTCGTAGCACCAAGTCTTCTAAGGGGAAATATCCCCAGCAACTGGTAGTCTTAGGCTACAGTGCAGATGGGTCTTCTCCAAAATACATTAATATGTGCTATGTGCCAGTTGCAAAACAATACGAAAACTGTTTGCAGAGCTATTATTGCTTCTTTAACATTGCATTTCCTTTACTGCCATGGTTTCAAATCTCCATTTATTCCCTGGTTTTATTTTCTCCCCTGATGAAGACAGAAACTTACACTTTATTTATAACTTGCACGCATCCTCCATTGTATTATTCTGTTTACTATGTCACCTACTTGGTACAATTTGCATGTGAAATGGAAGGAATAGCAAGATGCAACTTCTGAAGCCTTGACTTGGAAGGAGCTACCTTTACCGTCTTTGAAAAGAAGCAGGTACCACTCTTGTGGCAAGGAAGAAGAGGAGCAAAGGGTTATAAAAGACCCTTTTATGCTGTCTCATGGGTAACTTGTTAACTGTTCAGGGATGGGGGATCATTCATTAAGTTGCTAACTGTAGCAACTCTGGTCATTTATGCTTTAGATATGCTCAGTGGAAAAAAATCTGTTCAGCTTGGGACTAAATGTGAAATGGAGCTCCATGTTGATAGAATGTGGTTTCTCATAACTTTCGTATGTGCTTGAATGTTCCTGTTAGGCATATTTATACTTTTTAAAATAAAAGCAGATTGAGGGATGGATTTTTCCAATTAAGATAACCATTTATTGCTTGCTACCAAATGTTTAGCCAGAGACACCCTAATGTTCTAGTATCTTCTATTCTACTTTCGAGTGTACTGGCTTTACACTTGTATTACTCCGCATAACATGATGGTGAGTCTTCTCATTCACATTAGTATAAATGAAAGGAGAACAGCTGATCTTTTAAAATAGCTAAGTATGTGATAGTTATGCTATTATTTAGAGGCACTGGGTGATGGATATGCTTTAAATTCCTTGGCTAATCGTAATGCTTCAAATTAAAGCAAATACTAGTGATACCATGGCAAGAGTGGAAAAGAACAGGCAATTAATCCTGATGTAGTCTTTAAAACCCCCTTGTTTTCTGTGATTCTGATCAGCTGAGAGTCTCTCTTCTGAATTGAAACATCAGATTTGACTGGACAGAATAAAAAGATTAAAATGACACATTTACTGCACACTGTAAGTGTAGTCATTTTATACATGGAAGCATACACATAAAATTTAAAGTTGTCACTTCAAAGATGGAAGATTTATTTCCAAAACTACATGGGAAGTAACTGCCAGATAACGTTTAGGAATGCCATTAGATTGCGGATGACAGTTCCATTGTGTGTCAAACTGACATACTATCTTCATTAAGTCTCTTTGCCTGGATATTTTCATGAATGGGTTAACAGCAGTCATGTGCATATTTTCTTAGTTCTGTGCACGGAACAATTATCAGTATGCACAGATGTGACAAGCTGAATCCCAGAGTAGGACCAATGCTGAGATCAGTGTTAGAGTTTGTTCCAGGTATAGAGATGTTTTTAGTGCCAAGACTCTGAATTTCTGGACTGTAATTTTACCTCTCAAATTCTGATTACTTGTTCTTCATGCCTGTGGTTTATGACATCACCAGAAGAGCCTTAATAGTTAGTTTTGTAAAGCCTTACTATCTAAAAGAGGAAGGAAAGATACTTCTTTTTACTTTAAGGCTCCCTTACAAAATAATCTGTGACAAAGAGAAGGATATTTTAAGGGACTTGTATTATGTGCTTGTATTATGTGCTATCTGTGAAGAAAAATATTGATTTGAGGTGCATTTTGTGTAGTGGTGTTATCCATCATAATAAATACGCAGCATAGAGCAAGACTTTGACCAGAGAGGCTATTGAAGTGCATTCCCTTAGTGTGCCACTAATTATGCCCATTTTCTGTAGCCCACAAATAAGTAATAAGTCTACTTTGTGGTTTTTAGATCTGGGTCTAATGGTTCTCACAGAAAACCCCAAGTAATTCTTTGCAGACTACCTCTCCTTAATGATGCTAGCATAAGGGGCAAATTGATAAAAGTTATTTATGTTGCTTTTCAATGATGAACATACAACAGCTATCATTATAGCAATGGCTATTACTGTCCTGTTGCATCAGGTTTGAATCTTGGGATTTGACCTCAGTAGCAATTTTAGATTGTAAACTTTTCTCAAAGCCTGACTACAAAACATAACTGTCTGCTATGTTATTTCTTTAGCTTGACAGCTGAAGTCCTCTCTTGACCCCACACGATGCTTTCAAGTCATAGAGAATTTCCAGTGCATCCTGTAATAATCCTGCCTCAAATAGCAACCAGTGAACAGTTAGGAAAAGGGGAATGCTACCTACAGAGGGTTATTTTGCAATCTTCCTATGATGCTGAAGCTCCACCTACTCTGTGAAATGCCTTTATAGTTAAATCTCTAGTTTACTTGCTCTCATATTTGCGTAGTAGAAGTAGCATTAATTTAATAGAGATACAATTGTTGCTGTTTTTAAACCTGGGAGAAAACTTGATCCAAATTGCCTGTTCATTTTTGTGCAAAGTACCCAATGAAGTCAATAATTGAAACTTGTTTCAATTATTGATTTGTGTGATATGCCATTTTTAATTTATAGATCAAGGAAAAGAAATGCATGCACATGGCCCATACACATCTGTTAATGGTAAAAAAAAAAAGGGACTTGAGGGAGATGTTTCAGGTGATGTGCTTGAAGCATCTCATTCAATTTGGATATGCTTGGGACCAGTCTCTACTGGTCTTTTATAAAATCCACAGTTGTTTTTAAATTACTTAGAAGCTTAATTTCAGGCTAGACATTTGGTGTCTTTGCTCTGTCAAATCTTTTGAAGGGAGGTGGGGGAAGTTCATGTTTTTGGAATGCTGCTACAAGTGAAATGGTGCCCCTTGCTTCTCCTGTACTCTGCTCTGTCACAGAGTTGGAGAGGGATTGGGGTGTTTATTACACTGACTTCTACATGAGCACTTTCTTTTACTTACCCCGAGGATTAGTACTATGTCATGGATGAAGGATTACTCAATAGGAATAAAGATACACTGTATGTCTAATACAAACTACTCAATATATAATAATTCATGCTATTAGTTCTATGTAATAATCTTTCCTCACATATCTTTTTGTTCCAATGTTATGCAATGTCAGCTTTTAGGGAAAAGAGTTGCCTTAGATTAAATGCTCTGTGTGAAACTATAGTTCAACACATGCAAATACTGTTTTGTAAGTATTTTGCTGTATTGCTAAGATGATGACAGATTTCATAGACAAGTCTGCTTATAAAAATGGACAGTTGCATCTTATGAGTTAGTGTTATAGCTTCCTTGTTCAATATATAATGACCTGTGCACTCCCAGATCTCTTATTATGAATGCTATAAGTGTAATTTTTACAAGGTAGCTGTCTATCTGGATGTTCTTTGTAGTGAATGGAAAGAAATAGACACTTGTGTAAGACCTCTGGGAACCAGAACTAATTCTACAAACTACTTCTGACAGTACTAATAACAGTATGGCAACTCAGTCTCTTTGTAGGAAGTGATTGGACACTAATCTGGCTGAATGCAAAAGAGGTTATTTAACTGCTCAGGATAGAGACTCAGAAATTCCCTAGTGCCAGAAATCCAGCTGATGGACATAGTATAAAATAAGACCACATTTCATGAAACCATGTTTTGTTGTCTTTGGGGATTACTTTTTTCTGGGACAAGCTCATTGAGAAAGTTGATGGCAGAGAGCAGGGGAGACCCAAGGAGAAAGCAGATGGCTCACAAGTATGTTTATCCACATTTGTCAACCAGCAGTTGAAAGGATGGAGAAACAAGGTGGGAGTCTTGCAAGATGTTCTGGTTTGATGGATGATAAGAGATCGTGCCTCTCTCATACAGCCACTAATTGATTTAATCTGCTAAAGTTGTGTGATAACAGATGCAAACTTACTTTTCCTCTTATCATAAAGAGTACACTACCTAATGTGTTCAGAGATTGTCTATTTTCAGGATAAAGAATATCTTTTCTTCTGAGGGTTATCACAAACAAATACGCTTAGTGAGAGGCTGGTTTTCTATTCCAAAAAGGTCTGAGCTGAGCATCTGTATGACCTGAAAAACCTGAATTTAATATTGGCATCTTCCTGGATGAGTGACCTTATGTTGGAGGTGAAGGGGAAATACAGAGTCCAAGAATGTTTGTCTGCAGGATAGTGGGGACTAGTGCGAACTGGAAGAGAAGGGATTCAAGTAATAGCCCATGGCATGGTTGAGCAAGGTTGCTCTCTGCAGATAATCAATCCAGTATGAGGCTAGGTAGACCAAAGGAGCAGAGAAGGCATGTTTTCAATCACAGTGCAATAAGTAATTTTGTTGTTTCTTTTAGAGAAAGGTTTTTATAAAACGAAAGGGGGGAAGCAGAAAAGGATAAAAGAATATGATCTGGCCTGGAATGATCCTTGGGACCACTAACAGCAAAATACTGGAATGGGTTGACTGGATTATAATACTGTTGAAATACTGGTGTCAAATTGTGTTCAAAGGGTATTGTCAGTTTATCTAAGCAATCTATTCTCCGCCTAAATGGTTTCTACCTGGCAGTTTTCTGCTAAAATGTCTGTCATTAGCAGTCCTTATGTGTTCACAACTACTCTAGGTATTTTTAATTTAATTTTAAATGGCAACTACAATTAGCCAACTAAGCCAAATTATTTTGCATGTTATGACAAAAGTCTACTTCAGTTTGAGTGCTCTTTTCTAATACTAATGAAATGAAAACACAAACTGTAGGCTACACCTGAATAAAATAAAAGCTTAAATTTTATTGTTTTTTCCTAAGAACTGTCTCCCCCTTAAAGCACAGATCCCAAGGCAAGTAAATACTATGTTCAAGTAATGAGGGCTCTTGGCAATCCCTGTAGTTTGGGAAGCTGCTGGAGGACCACTGTTAAGATATGATAGTCTGACAAAGACAGGCTTTGTTGATTGTAATGTAAATCTTGTTCAAAATGGACTTCCACCATTATCTTCTTTTCTGTAAACCCACTATTGAATTCACATAACCTTTGATACTGTAGCTGAGTGCCCACTGCCTCTCAGATCTTGAAGAGTTGCTGCTGTGGGTGTTGGTCTAGACAAGAAGTTTAACTTCAAGATATCCTGTGTATGTGCACAAACATGCAACTCTTTAGAACAGCTTTGGTGTACTGTCTGTGTGAGTTGTGGGTACTTGGAGGGAGCCATGTGAAGGGAGGCCTAGCAGAAATGGTTCAAAACGTGAGCATCCTCCTTCCTTCACCCAGCATTTCTTCACCCACAGTTCTGTCCTGGCTTTTGCCACAAGTGAGATGGTAGAACTATGACAACTCCTGAGACTAGGAGAACTGTGAGAACTCCTGGCTGTGCCTTCTGAGCAGGTTCTGCTCAGCATCCTAACACAGAAATGGAACAAAAGCCCGCACAAAGTGTAGGTGATTGACAAAATGTTCTTTCCTTGCCGTCTTGGTTTCTCACCTGCCTTCCTACAGGAACTTCCTTATGCATATGCAGGGCAAACCGGAGAGAAAATCAAAACCGCGCACTGATCAATTTGTCTGATCTCCTCTATAGCAATAAGTCACCCCCTAAGGGACCGCCGCCGCCCTGCCCCGAGCCTCAGCGCTCCCGAGCCCCGGGAGCCTCTTCCGCGGGTCGGGCGCCGGCTCCATGATCCGCACCGCATTTCGCAGAGGACTGGCAGCGCCCCTCGGAGTTTCAGACCCTCTCTCCGCGGGCTGCGCTGTACTATTTGAGGCGGGCGCGGGTGGAAGAACACGGCGGTGCCAGCCGCCGCGCGAGGCCGTGGCGCAGGGATCCGGGCCGCGGTGCTGAGGCCGCCTGTCAGTCAGTGCGGCGGCGCCGGGACGCGGCCGGAGCGCAGCCGGCAGAAGGCGGTGTGGGGAGCGTGTGGTAACGGAGACGGAGCGCGGCCGGCAGCGAGAGGAGCGGGGAGGGAAAGCGAGAGGGGAGAAAGGGAAAATAAACGTAAACGAAGCGAGCTGCGTTTCTTCCGAACTGCAGGAAAAGGCTGTTTCACGACCGGCTCCCTGTCCCCTCGGTCGGCTGCGATGCTGCTAGCCACCGTGTTGCCCTGGACGTTGGTTTTGCTTGGAACCGCAGGTACGCCGGGGCGGTGGGGAGCTGCCGGGGTCTGGGGAGGGGTAGTGCCGGGACCCGGCCGCACAAACAATGGGGTCGGGCGGACCCCGCCGCAGCTGCCCTGGCTGCTGCTGGGTTTGGCAGGGAGACAGCCTATGGTGGGGTCCCCCCCCCCAGCCGCACCCGGTGTGCGTGATGGGGCGGCTGGTTCGCGCACATTGTTGGCTGTCGTGGGAACGGGAGGGGCAAGATGGCTCGGGTTGTGCGAATTTGACAGGAGAACGCGGAGGGGGGAGGAGGAGGATAGGTGAGAAGGGTGTGAGCGAGCGGTTTCTTCTGCTCTCGGGCGCTGCTGTCCACGGGTGGAACGGGAGGAATCGCTCCCTCCGCAGGAACCCGCCTCTCCCGGGCTGGGCTTTCGGTGTGAAGTAAATCCCAGACAATGGGGATAGGGAAGGAGGACGCGAGCGAAGCAGCGAGGATGCTACGTGCGCTGTGTTAATGGTGTCACCGTGCGAGGAGGCGGTGGATTTTCCTTGTCGCGTCGCATTCAGGCTGCTGCTTTACGCTCTGTAAACCTGGCAGGGCTTGGCCTGTGACCAGCACACCCCCTAGCACCGACCTGTGTGTCCTCCAGAGCACCATAAACCCAACTGCTTGAGCACAGCCTTTAGCATCTCCCTGGGGTAGTCAGGAGCTGGTGCGTCTCCAGGAGGGACAACTCCCAGAGGTGGGCAGCCCATGGGGCACGCTGAGCTGACACAGTCTGTGGCCACAGGTGTGCATGGAGGTCCCCACTGCCAGCAGGGCTCCGGGCAGCTGCCGCCGGGCCCAGAGGCTCCAGTGACACGCAGGGGGGTGGCACGTGTGGGACAGGGCAGCAGCTCTACTCACCACGGTGCCCGAGTCGTCCATGTGGGGCTCGGCTGCCACAGCCTCCCCCAGAGCAGTGGCCTCGTCTCTCTCGCTGCCTTTGTCCAGCTTTTCTTTGGCCTTTTCAAGGATCATCTCATATTTTGCGTTGCCTGAAAGCACAGGACACCACCAATAGCAGTGGGGCAGCACAAATCTCGCGGAAGATGGGAAGCCCCATTCTCCCGACACCCAGACACAAACTGCTCCAGCAATGTAGGGAAAGGAGATCCTGCTGCTTCTCACCCCCACCCATCTTTCTCACCCCCACCCATCTTTCTCACCACACAGGAGCATCTCAGCCCCACAACGCCGTGCAAACCCAACCCTGTCAAAATCCCTGCCAGCCTCTATTACAGATTTCCCAAGCTTTCCTGCCCAGCCATCATCTTCCCAGACCTATGGAATACACTGGCAAGCTGTGCAGGATGGTTCCTGCGGCAAAGGCCACATGGGCTCGTCTGTCAGAGACTAAGGAAGCAATCAGAGGGCTGCGTTTGTCTGACAGCCCTGAAACCTCCAGGCCTGGGGGATGTGGCTGTGACCTGTCCTATGGACGTATGGCATGGCAGAAAGCCAGGTGACCTTCCTGGAGAGCAGACAGGCAGTGCTCACCTTTGATGTTCCTGGGCAGGTCCAAGTGAATCCTGGGAAAGGTCCCTTGTCCTTTCAGGGAGATTTTTTCTGGCTCCAGGTGACCCACTTGGATCTGGAAAGCCCTGCAGAAGACTCCAGGCACTCCTGGCAGGTAATAGACTTTCAGCACTTGCTGCTTGCCAGGTTCAAGGTAACCCTGCAGGGCACAGAAGAGGGAAGGAGATTGTGTACCAAGGAGGATTCAGTGGAGGGATGGCTCACATGACAGACACGCTGAGAAGACAAGACAGGTTCTCACACACAAGGAAACATCAGACATCACCACCTCCAGCTTTCTTGTACCCAAGCGCCCGAGTCTCCTACATCAAGATGCATGTCCTTCAGAGGCCTCGCAAGGCTGCACTCTGCAGCACAGGCTGCCCTCTGCTCAGCACGAGCACAGCTCTTCTGCTGACAGGGTTTACCCTCTCCTAGCCAGAGCCAGGCACAACAAACCAAAGCTCTTTTACCAGCTGCTCTGGAAGAGCAGTGCCTGTGCTTCCAGCAGGGCCAGCAGCTCCTGACAGCAGTTTGCAGGAGAGGACATCAGCGTGTCATCCCTCAGACGGACACGCACTGAGGCAGGTGGAAGCCACTTGGCCGTTTGGCTTCCTCTTCCCATTGCAAAAGGGCACCAAGACAGAAACACTGCTCCAGCTCTAAGACACCCAGGCAGGATGACAAGCTAGGATGGCGTGATGCTCCAGTGACGGCACAACCAGAGAGCTCAGCGCTCAGCTCCAAAGAGCTCCTGGAGCACTCGTGCCTCCCACTGGTGGTTGCTGTAGGACAGCAGAGCCACCGGCGGCCAAGGCCAGTCAGGGGCTCCATTAGAATTGTGCTCGAAGGACCTCCTCTGCCTCTGCAGCAATTGCTCACAGCCCTGTCTCTCCTGGATGGTTTTGGATGGGGGTTGTGTTTTCATTCTCCCTTTTTTCCCCCAAAACTCTCTCCTGGGCAGCCTCACACAGGCTGGGTGAACCGCTTGTGCTACTCACCGTGCTGGGCACAACCAGGGGCACGCCAGGCAGAGGGCTGGCTGCAGTGCCTGTGCCAGGGCTCAGCACCACAAAGGCAAATCCCAGCTTCCCACTGTTCTGCAGGGTCACCGCTGCTTCCGTGACTTTGTTAA
>JANHGB010022442.1:0-13702 GCA_026283785.1 Coracopsis vasa
TGGTAATGCTTCCCGTTGTGCACTGCGAACCGCAGCCCGACGAAGTTCGGCAGGATGGTGGCCGCTCGTTTCTGCGTTCGGATCGGGGGCGTGTTTGGGGGTGGAGGGAGTTGGCGCGGGAGGGGAAGGCTGTTTATGTTGTCTGGTTAGATTGTATTGTATTGTATATTATATTCTCTCTCCGTGTGTGTATATGTGTGTCTGTTGAGGTTTTCTTTTTGTAGGTGGGTGGGTAGGTGGGTAGGTGGGTGGGTAGGTGGGTAGGTGGGTAGGTGGGTGGCATTAGTGGGGAGGTGGAAATGGGCTTTGGAAAGGGGCTTGAGTGGGATCAGTTCTGCTTGGTGTTGCCTTGGAGATGGGGAGTGGTGGCCAGTGGTGGTCTCTGCAGCTAGCCTGGTCCTGTGGGACTTGTCTGCCCTGAGTAGGGCTCCCTGGCCCTGTGGCAGTTGCCCTCCATACAGTGAAGGGATGGTGTTTTCCTCAAAGCTGAACAGGAGTGTGTCTGGCTGAGGGTTTGTGTTTGCTTGGGTGATAATGAAGGTGTTGTGAGCCTTAGATCCATGTGAGGAAGTGATCTCATGGTGGCAGGGTGCTGTGCATATGCAGCTCTCTTCTGCATCAAAAGCTCTGCTTTTGTGGCTCTTCTAGCTTATCTAATGTTTGAGATAAAACCCTTCCAATGTTTTTTTGTTATTAAAAAAATGCTGTGTGCCTCACTAGTACTTGGAAGTACTCAGGAAACTGAACCAGCCTCATGTTGGAAGTTGTGTTAGAGCTAAGAGAGGCTTATAGTGTAATTTTATGTGTAACTTATTTTTGGCACTGCGTTTGCAGACCTGCTTCACAACCCCAACAATTGTATTTTTAATTATTTTTTTTTTTTGTGATTGGTATTGTCTTGAGCATAATTGGAGCTTTGCTGCAAACTGAGTTAACTGAGCTAATGATGCTCTGCCTTTGCAGAGGAGTTAGCAGGTTGGATGGGAGATGAGGTCTGAGCAAGGCTGTTGTCTGAGGGTGCTGGTGGAGGTGCAAGGTGAAAGTGTATAATCTCTTGAGCTATGGTGAAATCCTTTGTTTCTTGCCCTCTGGAGACAGGGCTGGGAATGGGTGTCTAGCATATGCTGCCTCCTGGAGTGTTTGCACTGCCTTTAGGTCAGTATTTGTTAAAAGTGGGGGGAAAGCCTGATGGAGTGGACAGTGCTGCTAATACAGTTAGTCTGCTTGTGTCAGGAGATGTAAAACTAAACCTCTCAGGTTTGTGAAGGTATAAGTTTTGGGGGTGCCTTTGTTTTGTTTTGGTGGGTTTTGGTTTTATTGTTTGTTTTTTTTTAATATTATTTAAAAATAGAAGGAAAGATTGTAAATGTTTTTTCTTAATGTGTTCAAGTACCTGGATATGAAATACCTGTATATCTCAAGTTGCACCAGTCTTACAAGAGCTTAAATGTACTTAGCCTTCTTTTCTTCCAAACTATGTTCAATGCTTTGTTCTCCCTAGAAACTCTTAATCTAAGCAGGCTTAAAAGCAAGAGCAGCATGACTATGGGTGCAGCTCTGCTTCTGTATCTTGAGGAGCTGCCAGTGCTGTGCCAGGCCCCTTGTCATTTTACAAACAGCTGAGTTACTACCGAGATACTTGAGCAGGATGACAAGAAGCCCTGCTTTCTTAAAAAGTCTCTGCAGTATTAAGGAAATCTGTGTAACTGCTCCTGGTAGCAGAAATTCGGCTTTGAACCCCAACCCTGCCTGTTTGCAGGTTTGGGAGTGACTTGGCTGAGGGTGTGCTGGAGTTCTGGGAGGTGCAGGTGGAGACCTGTGGGATAGAGCAGCTGCTGCAAGGGGGGTTATCCTGGTGCCCTTCCTGCCCCATGATCCCTTTGGCTGTGGGGTTTGCTACTGGTTTAGTTTTCTCAGATCCTGACTGGAGTTAAAGTAGTCACATAGATATGTCTGTTGAACCTTATGGCAGCCTGGATGGCTTTTCCTCTGTTCTCTGGACCAGAAGCATGCCTGTGAATAGTATGTTTCCAAAACCTTGAGTAGTTCCAACCTGTGGTGCCAGGTAAATCCAGCTGCTCGTATGAATTCCCCAACCTGTATTGAAGAATTGCTTAATCTTCACACATATAGCTCCTAAAAAAACTCACAAACAACCAAAAACCAAAAAAACCCTCTCATTATTTTGCAGCATATGGAATCATTCCAATCAAAAATAGCTTGTCTAGAATATTTGCTGAAATTTCCAGGTATAAGTGGAAAACATAATTACCAGCTTCATGTAAAAATGAAAACACTGTTTAGGCTAGAGGAGACTCAATCTGTTGAAGTACATTTCAATCTCCATCTGATGCTAAATAGCTATCTGCATTGCAGATAAAGCTATATTTGCATGCAGACCTGGATGTTGTCATCTCTTTCTGCAATTGTTTTGATTTGAGGTCCTTTGTACAAACTCATTAGCTGTCTAGAATATCTTAGTCTGTAAGTATCTCTCTGGAGACAATATTCAAGATACCTTGAGGACCTCTGATTATTTCATACAAGTGTTTTTCCTGCTTTGAGGGCACTTACTGTCTTTGTCACCTTGATTTAGCCTAAAATGAATGCAGTCAGTGTAACTTAGGAGGGGGAAGAAGGAAATTGATTGTAACTTTAATTTCTAGGCAATGTAAATACAGTTGAATATTGCTTAGGAATTTGAATAAAGGTGCTTTGAACAGTTTGCAGGCTTTAAAAACAAATGGAATGCCCTTCCTTCATCTCTAAGTAAAATCCTAAGCTTTCCTTCCTGTGTGTTCCATCATTTGTTATAGCTAAGAGTCCAGGATCTACTTGGATTGTGATTAATTTAGCCCAGAAGAACTTTAACCCTTTACTGTTAAGGCAGGCTACTTCTGAGATATCAATATATATGTATGATATCAAGGATTTTTCTGAATACTAACGTGGGAATTCTCCTGTGATTTCTCTAATTCTGTAGCAGTATTTGGTCCCTTGATCTTAAGATGTACTTACAAGAACAGAGACTTGGGTTTTGGATAATCCTCCATTTCTAAAATGAATGACTACAGTGTGTTCCCTGTAATTCATGGATGATTTACATCACTTTCCTTACTATTTGGATTTCCATGCTAATACGGCTTTTAAAAAAAAAAAAATAGTCATGCATGTAGACCAGACCTGGATACCAAAGGTACATTCTGGATTTGTGGTTTTGGTTAATGTGGCTGTGGAGAAAATAATTTAAATAAACAAAGTATTTAAAATAGTTAACTAATTGTTAAAATAACTATCTCAGTGTTAAGTGATCCACATCCTTTTTTGTTTAACAATTTAACTTATTTCTGTGATTGAGGCTACTTAGGGTAACAAAATGGGCAGATCATTAATTTAGGCAATATGGAGGTTTGATAGCAACACTGAGTGAACTATTCTTGGACATGTCTTGGAGTTTAAAATGGTCTTAACTACTTAAATGTCTATTTTTGTAAATGCAAACCTGCAGATATTCTCCCTCTTTTTAGATTTGGTGCTCTTCACACCAGTTACAGAAATAAATGTAAGCTAGATTTCATGTTTTCATGTTGAAGTTATTTTTTGGTAACTATTTGGTGTGAATATCCTGGGGTCTTGCCATGGATCCTTTCTCACTTGTCTGAGCTGCTGCTTCAGAGTGAGAGCTTCTCTGCTGGTGACCAAGAGAGGAGCTGGTTTGCTTCTTGCTTGCCGTCTTCTCCAGGTGTCAATGTTGTTAGGAGACAAAAGGAATAAGGTTATCCACTTCATGTTCAAATTCCCTGTAAGCAGCTTCTATAATGAGTTTTTGTTTACCTTGTCTTTCTCCGCTATTAACTCTGGACAATGAATCTTGCTTACAAATACTTGTAACGCTAGGTTGGCTCCTGGATTTTGTATTAAACTACGGCATATTGCAAACAACAATGGCACGGAGCACGTGTACACAATTGTTGATGCAGAATATTAGTAATTGCATTAGCTTGGGAAATGCAGGAAGGGCCTGTGTTCATTAGCAAGTAGTTATTCAACAGAATATTTAGGAGTCTATTTGTTAGAACAGCCCTTTGATTCAGAGGATGATGATTCCTGGTGAATATCTCCTGTACAAATGAGAGCAGTGCTGGATCAAACATGATAGCTTGTTAGTACCAGAAGGAGTTAAAGCAAGTGTGTGGTTAATTGCAGTGAAACCCCTTGGTGGTGAGCTCCACCACTAGTGAGAGCACATGGGGATGGAGGAATCGGAGTGAGCTCTGGGACTGATTTCATGGGAGCTGCCTCTAACCTAAACCTGAAATTAGCCATATACTGAAGTCTCCCTTTTTGGTACTCAGGATGATACATGGATAGATGTCTAGTCACTTAAACAAGGATGAAGTGCCTTTTCTGCTAATGGATTTTTTGCTTTGTTATGTACATATTACTGTGAAAAACGTTGCTTTATGATGTTTTGACATGCATGGATCTGAGCAGGAACTGCAGATCTTGGGAACTTATTTTAGTCCTGTGCAGGCGGCTGATTTTGGTAATAAAAATCAGCTTATTGACTGTTTCAATAAAAGCAAAGCAACCAAGCAAAACTGCTTAGAATCACCCATCTTGGGCACTACCCCTGGAGGTAGTTGATCTGACCTCTCTCAAGGCCAGGCCAGCAGGACCAGGCTGCTCAGTGCCTTCTTTGTTTTCTAAATGATGGACATTCTATCCTGGCTTTTGGCTGCATCCTTCACACAAGGTTGTTTTTCCTAATATCTAATCAATCTAGCATGCCCAGGTTTTTCCTACTTCATCTTGCCATGCACCTCAGGAGGGGTCTGGCCCTGTCTTCCCATCTAGCAGCAGAGGACACAATGAAGCACTATTGCTGCTCTCTGACCATGAAATCATTGTGGTGGGGTTGGACTGCTGAAGAAATGCAGCTGCACGTTGGAGAAAACTTCTTTAATACAATCTGTAAATGTACACTGATCCCTCCTTTATCATGTCTTTGGAAACCTTCTGCCTGGACTTCCTTTAATCAAAAAAAATCATCAATAAACATGGAATAATTGTTCAAAAGTTAGTATAGTTCAACTCTTGGAAAATTTGCAGTAATGCAAAGTGGTTTGTTTCTTTATTTTAAACTCGGTGAAAAATCTTTCTATGATCTGTGCTAAGGTACAAGGTGTTTTTCTTTGTTAGCTGCTTTTAATTTGGATTTGGTTTCATTTCCAGCTGAGTTATTCTGTACTTTTGAAAATGATTTCCTGAAAGCTATCACCAGCATCTTTTCTGCTGTGGTAGATTTCTCTTTTTCTGCAGGTGCAGGTCCTTATCTGTAAGGTGAAATGGGAGAATGCAGTGTCTCCTTGTGTGTGTGTCCCTGGATTTCAGCTGCAATTAATGTGCAGCACTAGGGCTTCTTCCAGCTCCAGAGCTGGGCTTCCTGCTACAGTTATATGCCCACAATGTTTTCACTTTCCCATTTACTCCACTTCTGTTCCCATCTTGATGCTATATTTTTCCATGCATGGTCAAAGGTGGTATCTGAGCTCTCCACCACTTCCATTTTACGCTGAGCATGCAGAGCTGGCTATAAAAGCAGCAAGCATGGGAAGCTCAAAACAGCTTGGCATCTCTCTTCAGAACGACTTAGTTAAAATACCAAGAAACTTGATGTAATCTGCTATTATTTGCCCCATTTATAGTCAGTTTGCCATCTAAAAAATGAAGGTAATAGGCTAGTAGTTATTGACTGAAGCTAATAGACCTTATAAAGGAAATTGTAATTTTTGCAGGATGTAAAGGGCTCTTATCCTTTAGATTAAGACCAGCTAGTTGCAACTAATGAACTATTTTCCACATAATGTGCAAGATGAACTCTTAGTACCTCTACATAGAGAGTTTGGTTAATCTTCTAATTTTCTCATTATTAAAGGAATAAAATTATTCCTAATAGCATGTAATTTTGTGGTCAAGCAGATAATTATCTTTCTTGCATAAAACAGTAACAATCTTCTTTGGTGTAAATCAGCATGTGCCATTATTGACTTCAAGTCTGCATTGCAGCTCACTCCCTTAACCCTAAACCAAAGCTTCATGAATCAGGCTTCTCCATGGCTGCTGGTGTTCTTTGTTAAGCTTGTCTGACCAGCCTCAGTTCTAGCCTTTATTTAGGCTCTTCCTGATGGTCCCAACACTTCTTCCTCTGTTTATTCTTTTCTAAGCAGCCATCTCCTCCTAGACACAAAATCTTTAAGAAATGTATGATTATTAAGGTCTTTAATATAAATGGTTGTAATAGCTTTTTCCTTACAAACCCTGTCCACAAAGTTGCTCAAAATTGGAGCTCTGGTGCTTAGACCACTGAATTGTGTTTAGATGCCTGAAGTCTCAAGTATTAGGAAAAATCTTAGAAGTACATGAATGTACTGCTGAAATATACAATAAACATTGGCTCTTTGTAAGCAAAAGAGGAGGTGGAGCAGGGAAGTGACTGATCAAACAAGCTGATACCACCAGCAGCAAGTTTTAATGCTGAGAGCGAAACAAGTGCCAGGTGGGAGGAGACAGACGTGGTACACCAACATGATGTGGGACATGGACATTTCGAAATATTCTGTAGCTTCACGGGAACTTTGTATGGGCTAGACACAAAGCACTTGCTTTAGAAAACTGGTGATGGGCTAAGTTTTTGTAAAATGGCTTGAATTTCAGCCTGAAATTGCTGAAAATCAGGTCCTGAAGTACTTTGCTTCTTGCTGCATACAGACTGCAAAGGTAGTTAACGATAGCTCTGTATGTGCCATGTGCAGTATGTGTATGTGCTCCACGCCTACGTATGGGGTTGAAGGGCAAGGGTGGAGGCACCAGCTGGGGCTTGGTTTAGGGGAGGTAGTAAAAGGCTGCTAGTTTGGGGAGTGGGCATGGAACAGGAGCTGTTAATGCGTTCACCCTAGTTGTAGTTGTAGAGCAAAAGGTCATACCTGCTGCCCTGATTGTGAGAGATGTTCCCAGAGCTGCCTTTCATTTCATCACCTACAAGTTGGGACTTCCTTCTCCAGGATTTTAGCTGCTGTGCACCTTTGCTATGTTGGATCAGGACCTGAAAAGTCAGACTGCCCTTCCCAAAGGGCAAAAGTCTGCCCTTTCCCTGTGCCACAAAAAGCCAGGCTCTCTTCCTATGTTCTGTGCTAATTCAATATACAGGACAAAAAGGCTGATTTGTAGTGCTTCTTCCAGCTGAAAGAAGCTTTCTCTGGGTGCAGACGTTGTGCTTGTTGAGGACCTGTGCAGCCTCCAGCTGATGCCCATTCCCTGCTGCTGAGCAAGGGCTGGAGAAAGAAGGGCTAGCCCTCCCTTTGCAGGAACTGCCTAGAGGAGGAAAGAACGTGGGAAGGAAACACTGGCTCTAAATTCAGCCATCCCCTGAATAAACAGTGATCTCAAAGCTGGTATAGCTGAAATCAGCAGTAGAATAGACCCCAACCCTTACAGGGATGGGCATGTCCCCAGTTCTGTGGCTTTCTGCAGCTTTACCTTTTCCTGATTTCAAGCTGGCTTTAAAAGCTCTTGGTACCCATAAGATGCTGAAGATGTACTTCTTCCTTGCACTGTGTGGTTTTGTCTCATTTGACCTAATTGGCATAGTTCTAGTTAGGCAGCTGCTGACTTTATCCTTATTAAATTCTTATGCTGCTTATAAATAAGAAATGAGATTCTAATAATAGCCACTTTCTTTGCTTAATTAAAGTATTTTCATTTAATGGCTGCTGAGTGTTTTTTCTCATTCCTGGTTTGTTTTTTAACACCTTGTCTTAATGATTATATAGTTTGAGGGATTACGCTCAGGAGAGGGGAGAACTTTCTTGTACCAATTAGAGAGTGTCTCTAGAGACCATGGCATGAGAGGTGACATACTAGGTGTTACCAAGTGCTCTTCCTATTAATGAGTTACATATGCATCCAATGAGTTATTCAGGACTCCTGCTGGAAAATGTAGGCAAGAAAATGAATGCAAATGATTACAGTAAATATGACTTCCTAGGGCAGCTCCCCCTTCCTCAGCAAACAGTATAGCAAAGGACAGAGATGCTGCTTTTATGAATAAATCAAATGAAGGGAGGACCACAGAAGGAAAACTGACACCTTAAACTAAGGAATTTTTTCAGTGAAACGCTATAGAGTATTGCCTAACAACTTTTAACAGCCTTTCTCATAAGCAACAGGTATGCCATTGCATGGGTCTGCCAGGTTGTTTTTAATTTAATTCCCTTTAAAAACTTTAATAAAAAGAAAATACAGCTGCTTTAGAGATAGGGAGCTTTAAGGTGACAGTTATAAAACTGTCTCACAACATAAGCACTAAGAAAAAAATGGCATGATTTGGAAAGAAAAAAAAGTATTTGCAATAAAACCTGCAAGTGAAGCAGTTATTGTCCCATGGCTAGAGGAGGTGTGGCTGCTTTCCATGGCCTCCACCATGCAGCTTCAACCTCCTAGTAGCATCCTTTATCATCTTTGTTAATGATATTATTTCCACAAGTGATGTGTTCCCACAGCAGAAATATTAAGACTTTGAATAATACTGTCTAGTCTTCATATTTCAAATGATCTAATTATGCTTTAATTTGACCTCTAATAATCTCTAGTTAGTTTGTTAGCTGTGCACTGGGAAAACTGCTATAAAGTGTATAATGAGAGAGGTTATTTTCTTGCTTCTCTCTCTCCCTGAATTAATAAAATCATGAATCGAATTTATGAGGGTGCTGCCAGGGTTCAGCACAGATGATCTGGAAAAGGCTTGGAGGGAACATATTCCAACCTCTCCTATGTGCTTAGAGTAACACAGACTCCTTTCCTCCCCTTTGTTTGAAAATGCTGCCTAGATTTGGTAATGTATGAACACAGAAAATGTTGAATTTACAATGAATTGCAGGAGGTTGAGATTTTTGGAATAAATGTGAAGTCTACTTCTAGGTGGTTTTCAGTGCACTTCTTATAAAAAGTTCAGTCTCTCACCAGAGCCTTTTTATGGACTACTACCTGCATATGCACTTACATGAGCAAACTTCAATACATGTACAGCCCTAGGTTTGGGTATAGGTTTCTGCAAAGAGGCATTTCGGTCATTGCAAGGAAGAGTGGAGGTTTCTCTAACTGCCTTTTCCTGTTTTCCTCCCTCTTCAGGAGACTTTGGTTTTGGTTGTTTTTGGTTTTTTTTTTCAATAGCAAAATAAAACCCAAGGAAAAGCTACTTTGAAAATCTCAGTTAATCTTCAGATTTGAAGTAAGAGTTGTTAAAGGCATTGTTGCTGCTCTCAGGATATTTTTCATAAAATTTATTGCAGCTTGTATTCCCTCTGTGCCGCTGTGGTACTAGTTTGGCATATTCCTGAGCTAAGATTTAAGGGTGATTTTACTAATTACAGTGTTTCCTCAGGGTGTTGGCAGCCAAGTTTGTAAGTGACAACTTCCAGAACTGCTCTTTAAAGAGTAGCAAAGATGAACTTTTTTTATCTGCCTACTGAATTAAAGAAAGTCTTTTATCTGAAAATAAAAACAATAGCAAATAGAATTGTGGACCAACATTAACTGAGAAATAACCACAGTAAGTTACCAGCTTGGAAATTCCATAGCAGTTCCCCCTTAGCAGAATAACTCCTGCAGTTTGAAGTGGCAAAATTTCAACAGTGCTTGCCGTTGTGCTGCCTTTTGAATGAGACAATACTTGGTTATATTAGAGTAATATAATGCCTAATGTGTAATTACACACAGCATTGTAGGTTGGAGAGAGAGGGACAAATATTTCCCACAATACTATTTTCCATAAAAGTTCAGGGCTTCACATGGCTTGAAAGAAATATTCAGTCCCAGCTTTTCTGTGTTTCTTATACAAAAGCATTGGTTAAATTCCAACCTAATTCCACCTACAACAATGCTCAGAAGATTTTAACCCATGGGCAGGCCATGAATTCTGGTCCCCTCAGTCTCTGCACGTCTCTAATACTGACAGTGTTTAAGTTGTGTGGTGTTTGGGGGTTTTTGTTGGGTTTTTCTGTTGTTGTTGTTGTTTGGGGTTTTTTGGGGGGTTGGTTTTTTTATAAATTTGTTTTTTATAAATTGCTTTTGTTTTTTATAAATTTGTTATTTTTAATTATCCAGTATAGTGCCATCTGTCCAAAGCCAGTCTAGGTCGAGTGTCTGCCTATTTGTTACTTCTCCCCCATGGATTTGAGTTGGAATAAAGTGCAACCTGATGTGATGTTACTTAGTGTTGGGAAATAACCATTTCCAATCTTGGTGAATTTGAAGGCAAGAAATTGTTGAGGGATTGGGGATGCCCAGCAGGTCTATGGCCACAGGGGTGGCTACCTTTGTGTGGCTGCAGCCTCTGTGCCTGCTGAGTTGCTTGTTAATGCGAAGGTTTTGCCTCCGATATTTCTCCTGTGATGAAAACGGCTATTACTATCTCCCAACAGTCCTAATGCCAAACTTTACGTTTTGCCTGACAAAGCCTGGTGATTAGGGGATTTGTTTGGGAAAGCCGGTCCTTTTTGGTTATCTCTAATTGCAGCAGGGAAGCAATTGCGATGACCAAAAATATCTTTTCCCCAGTCTGTAATACTGCTGGGCAGTCACTCTCTGAAGAAGTGACTCATCTTGGTGTTGGAAGAATAGCTTTATAATGATTTCCTATATCAAATTGCCAACATTAACTTTTATAGAAATGTGTTATTAAGAATAACCAAATGTAAGGATTTTTGCTTGGATAATACAAATACCTGAATCCTTCCTGTAGGGAAGAATATCTACTAAAAAAATCTTTCCTTGGCCTTTGAACTGACTGGAGAGAGTACTTAAGCTTGTGTGTTCCCCTCTTAAATTTATTTTCTCTTAAATTTACTAATTATTTGGATTATATTACTATTTTCTATAGAGCCATGGACTTCTTTATGTCGGAAAAGACCTTGAAGGTGGGTGTGAGTGGAGCCTAGCCCAGTATAACATGTGATGCTGTAGCACACTCATTTTGATCTTGGCAGGCACATCCCTGTGTGATGCACAAGTAGCCTGGGGACCACTGAGGGCAAACACCTTCTGCCCCTGCACCTGGAAATACCTGCGTAAGCAGGCAGACTCCTGGTAGCCGGGGCCCTGCAGGTGAACAGCCTTTGTCTTGCCTTTCTTTTTTTCCCCACCTGCTTCACAGTGTGCAACTTCACTAAGGAACAGACATTAATTAAACATCGCTGTGTCAGATGGAGCAGAGCAGCTCTGGGCTGATGGGGTTGGGGAGCCCCTGTGCAGCCACAGACTGGCTCTGAGCTGGTGACCAGCCATAGGGGATGAAAGCAAAGCCACCCAGATACTTTAAAGGCATGTTTGCAGATGAGGGAATAATATGGAATATAGAGCAAGCGTGCAGTGTTCCTGTCTTATAGCACTGCTACGTTCAGGCAGATGTTACTAGAAGCCATTCCAGCATAATTTCGAAGGACAATGGTGTTTTGAGATCCTTGAGCTATTTTAATGTTGTGTTCCTGAGCTGGTTTGGGTGCATTGATTTCTTATTTTTTTTTTTTTTTTTTTTATTCGGTCCCTGCTCTTCAGGATTTGAATCTGACTCTAGCTGCAGAAAGCCCCAGGGTGCCACAGTTCCCAAAACTGCACGCGTGAGCTTGTTATGGTACAGCCGTATGTACTCTTGGGACCAGCTAGAAAGCTGAGGCTGGCCCCAGGGAAAATCTGGCCCAGCTTTGAATTTGTTTCTTTCTTTCCTGTGGGATTGTACTTAGTGCCTCAGACTTGTCCCATAGATTTCAGAGAGTTATTTGGTTTTGAGTGTAAGAATAAAATGTTTTTTTGAGAGAACATATCATCAGCAACGTTATTTTCTTATTACAGAAGTTTCATCAAATCATAGAATCATCTAGATGTGAAAACATCTCTAAGATAGAGTCCAAACCTTAACTCAGTGCTGCTAAGTCTGCCAAAGATAATTTACCACTTTGCTGCATTCATATTCCACCTGTTTTTACCTTCTAAGCATTTGCTTCTTTGGGATTATGAAGTGTTTATGTTCTCACAGGAGGGAATTTGACCACCTGTTGCTGATCTTGAATTTGATGCAGAAATACCCTTATGCAAAACAAAGCCCTCAGGAAAATAAACCATCAATTTTTAGCCTTCTCCAGATTGGTGTAATTTAGCATCTATATCGGGGCAGAGCTTCTAGAGGCAAACAAGTATTATAATTAAAGAGTAAAGATTAGGCACTTTAGTTTTGAAAATATAATTATTACAATAATTACATAAATATTAAAATGAATAAAGATACTACTCCCAATCCTGAGGTCCTCAGAAAATGAGCTATAAAACATGGCACTGCAGCAGGTAACTACAGCTAAGCCTAGCAAAGCTTGCTTTCCACCTATCTTGATTTATTTTTCAAGACAAAGCATGCAGCCATCTTGTCTGTGCCCATGCCTCCCTGGGACCTAACAATGCAACACGCCAAGAATCATGGAGAAAGGGAGAAGCATCCCAGTGCGGACAGCCCCAGCATGCCATTTCCAGTGGGAAAGGCAGGGACATGGTTATCATTTTTTTAAAAAACTTATTTATCTTAAGAAATGAAAGGGCTGCAGTGACATTTCAAGGACATCTGCACAACAAGGGCATCTCATCTGCCTTTACTGAATGGAAGGGAATGGGCAGTGGGGAAGTGACATGGTGTCACTGCAGCCCTTTTATTTCTTAAGATAAGTTTTAAAAAAGCTAACCATGGCCCTGCCTGTCCCATTGGAAATGGCATGCTGGGGCTGTCCGCACTGGGAGGCAAGGGTCCTGCAAAGTACTTGGAAGCTCTGTGCTGGAGAGGGGCAGTACAGTAAGTCAAAAGAACAGTAGAGTGTTTCTTGTTCTTTGCCTTCCTAATAGGTAAATTGTAGGTGTATCTATATTTTAAGTGTTATCCTGACACCCCTTTCCCTCATCCAGGGCTTAAATGACTATAGGAGTTATAATTGCTGTCATTTTTCTCTCATTTGTTAGAGGATGGAATGACTTCTACAGGTAGACTATGCTTCTTCAGTTGAGAAAATGACAGAAAAGGCACTTGAAATGAGCATGCATGATATAAAAAATAGTGTCACAGAGAAGGCAATAATATGAGAAATAGGAGACATAAAATTCATATGAAACAAAATGAAGATTCAGAGGAAGAATGGGTTCTTTCATCCTCTGTAATGAGGTTGTGAAACTCATTGCCCCAGCAAATTTGTTTGAAAGCCAGACTTTTTTTTTAAATGATTTCAAATAAATAAAAGCCAGACAAACTGAGGTTGCAGCCTCAGTATTCAAGCTCCTGGTAAAGCTCTCGGGACAATGGTAGGAAAATTAGAGGGTGAATATTTGGGAAGGGCAGATGGAAAGTAAACCTTTAGCTGAATTTACATACAGATGGCAGCAAAAACTGTGGCATTTGACTTGATCCTAGCTTTTAATTTATAGAATCATAGAATAGTTTGGGTTGGAAAGGACCTTAAGATCATCTAGTTCCAACCCCTCTGCCGTGGGCAAGGACTCCTCACACTAAACCATGTCACCCAAGTTCTGTCCAACCTGGCCTTGAACACCGCCAGAGATGGAGCATTCACAACTTCCCTGGGCAACCCATTCCAGTGCCTCACCACCCTCA
>JANHGB010022445.1:0-46014 GCA_026283785.1 Coracopsis vasa
AGCCCCTGTGTCCAACCTGGCCTTGAACACTGCCAGGGATGGGGCAGTCACAGCTTCTCTGGGCACCCTGTGCCAGCACCTCACTACCCTTATGGGGAAAAGCTTTTACCTAAGAGTTCATCTCAATCTCCCCTCTGGCAGGTTAAAGCCATTCCCCTTGTCCTGTCCCTATAGGCCTTTGTACAAAGCCCCTCCCCATATTTCTTGCAGGCCCCCTTTGGGGGGGCACTGTATGGGATGAATGATTTAAAAGTATTTGAAGTTTCACCACACTGACAATCTGATTAAAGAAAACTCAGCACTGACAGTATAAAAGGGTAACAGAGTTAAAACTACTTCAGTTGTGCTCAAATGCAATATTATGCTCTACCATCTCCAGTGCCTATGCTAATGTCTTTCAGAAGCATCCTGAATAATGCTAAGCTTTACCTGTGAAGATGGGCAACAGTCCAACTTCACAGCTCTGGGGACCAGCTCACAGTTCTGGGAATACCCTTTGCATGACTTTAACAGCTCCTTGCTATCCGCACAAAGAGAGGAAGAGAATTTCAGGTGGATGTAATGACATCAAGCTGGTTCTCTATGCTGATGGATGCTAACGGTCACAGTGGGACTCCTTCTCCCATTAGGGCATCATGCACTGCTCAAACAACTGTTCACCTGCCTCTTCTAACAGAAGAGCAGTGAACCAGAAAAAAATATGCACCTAAATGTTCGCATTTCTGCACCTACATGTTTCAGTTTCTACTCCAACGTACCCCCCTGGGAACTATTTCATTAAAGCACCATGTCCTGAAGACTGGCTCCCTCTAGTGCAAATTGCCACTAATCTAATAGTGTCATTTTAACACCATGTTTCCATTGGTTTCCTTACATTAGAGGCATTCCCAGATACCAGCCCTCTTGTCTGATATTTCAGTAGTTAATAATCTCACACTGCCTAAACCAACCGTGATCTGCTATAGTGCTTAATGTCATAAATACAGATCAGGTTCAATTAAACAATTTCCACTTGTCAGTAGGGATTTGATTTCTAGAGCTTATTTCCACCTAGGAAGTGCATGCTATTTTATAGGAATACACCTACACGTAACCACAACAGCTGCCTACAGTTAACAGGCTGCAAAACAGACCCTCTTAAATGCCACAATTTGTATTCTCAAGAATTTTTTTGCTCCTAAAACCTGCAGGTTTTTCCTTCTTCCAATTCTCCTCCCATCCCACCAGAAAGGCAGAGGAGGGAATGAGCACCTGTGTGGTACTTAGTCCCTGACTGGGGTTAAACCACGACAAACCCCACATACACAATTGTGCCTTTCTTACTCATACTCCACAAGCAGCAGTTAGTCCTTTCTGCAGCTCTATGATGAGAAAACTTCACACACCAGCCTGAAGGCTACTGGAAGCTGCTCTCGGGATCAGAGGTTCAAGTTTTTACTTTATTAGCCAGTTCCCACTGTATTTTAAAGGAAAAACCTCCTCTCCCTCCTCTCTCTCCCCCTTCCCCAACATCTGCCAGTATATAATGAAGCTGATAGAGTTTGCTCTGAATTTCAGCAGTGTTGCTACTGCTTTAGCTCGAGTGAACTGGCACATAGGCATCCTCGAACTATGCCTTTGCTAAGCAGCACCACCTCCAGGAGCCTTTTACAACGACAGGAAAAGGAAATGCTCTGCTAAGCCCCTGGTGCTGAGGTAGCTGAAAAACACTTGGATAGTGGCAGCACATTTTGTAAAGGCTTAAAAATCCTCCACTCAACTTCCCTGTTTATATTTGATAATACATGCAGATAGCTTTGGCTTTATGACACTTGTCACACAAATTGCTGACACATAGTAATAAAACAGTCTATGCTCCCTTCCAAGACAAAGGATGCTCCAGCTAAATATCACAGGCACATCTGCAAAAACATCCAAGGACCAGGGCACAAACGTAATCTACCAGAAATGATATGCAGAGGCAGACGTGTGAAAATGAGTGAACATCAAACTTCATCTTTATTCCTGCTCACAACTACCCAGAACACAGCACAGATAAGGAACTGTACTACTTGGGTTGAAAGTGTCAAACGTATCACTCATCCCAACAAATTATAGATCTTTCTCATTAATAGATAGATTGCAATTAAAATATCCCAGCACTTTTGCAGAGAACCATAAAATATGCCAGTAACACCATTTGATGTTGGACATAATGGGGTCTCCAGCATCAATCACACTGAAATACAAAATGGTTTCATCCACATGCTAAATCATTTGGGAGGAAGGGGGCGGGGGAAGAAGAGTTAGATGAGCAAAAGAGGAAGAGGAACTGACAGATTTAAGATAAGGACACCTTGGAAATAAACTATTAATCAGCTAGCTTATGAGGAGAAATGCGAAAATTCACAGTTTAACTAAAGCTTTCTTACTCTTTCCATTACACAGTTGTAAAATCCTCCCAATCTGAGTATGATGCAATTAAATCAACTTAAAGGTAACATGAAACAAATGCCAATTAAAGGCACCATTCTCAAGTCAATTCACAAATATAAAGGCACAAATAGATATTCACAAATATGAATTCTCATGGAGACAAAGAAAAAGAGAATCCTTGCAACTGAATTCCTGGTTTACAAGCTTCACGAAGTAACGTACAGAAGTTGAGGCAAGAATTCCTACTATATGTATTATTAATACTAAAAGTGTCATTACTTTCAGCTTCCAGCAGACTGGCAAAGAAAGCATCCACTGGAACGACGAGAACTGTGTAGGATATTACTGAAAGAGAACTGCAGATGAATTTCTGTGGTTTCAATAGCAAACTATAAATACTAACAAGAATTCAGATCACAGAATAGGGAGGAAAAGCAAAGGAAATCTTCTTTCCAATAAAAAGGTCATTTAAGGAAACAAGCACAAATGCAAAAAAGTGCCCAATGCAGTTAGGGATCTATAACATACCATGCCCCAAGTTCTTTGCAGTAGGGGTGATGCCTGAGATATACACCTCTAAGTAAGACTGTTACATACAGGCCGTTTATTTTAGCTTCCCAGGAAGAGCTCTGGCAGACACTGCAAGATCTCCCTCTCCATATTATCTTCAAACATAGCTGAGGGAAAGGGCAAACAGAAATTTGAAAGAGATGATTGCTTCCTTTGTGGGGGCTACGGTTACCCACTGAGCCAGGAACATACATGAATTCCGATTTGCAATCATTTCCACTATTTATGAGGTCAGTGGACTTGCTCCTGCTGAGCTCAATTTAGCAAGAGCTTTGGCTAGATCAGTGCAGAGAATATTACAATCACATTGACTTGGTGATGGCCAAACTACCACAGGTACCTAACTCCAAACTATAAATAGGCTGAAAGCTCTACATTTTTCAGTAGACAGCCAGATTTAAAGAGCTAAGACGTAAATACAGATTAAATAATGGCCTTGAAGGCATCATTAATTATGAGTCAAGAATAAAAGGACTCAGTTCATGCATTTAAGTTATACTGAATACAAGAACCTTAGAAGGCCTCAAAAAAGCCTCAGTTTAAAACAAGCAAAAATAATCCACAAAACAGCAATAAAAAACCCCTCTGATCTCTCATTTCCATCACAGAAAGAAACATTTTTCCTTCTCCACCCCACCTTCTGAACACACCCAGCACCATCTCACCGCATGACTTGCACAGAATTTGTGTTTCAGCCTCATGTTTCCCTAAGAGGACTGAGTAACAATCACTGAAGTCAGGAAAAAGTCAATGGCTATAAATACAGAATGTATCTGTTCTGTGAGATTGCTTCTCTTTACTTTATGAATATCTAAGCAAACCTAACAAAACATACCTAAATTTTTCATCCCTTTCCTTATAATTTATCTTTTTTTTTTTCATCCTATATATCAAGCAAGGATTTGAAGCAGGAAATACCACATCTCATTTAGCATTCACAAGAATTTTCACATACAGTGACATAGTACTGGCATAGTTCTAAACCTGCACAACAGCCAGTGCATAAATATGCTCATGGGGAAAGTTAATGCTGCATGCATCCAAATGTGGGGGTTCTCTCCAAATGCATGACTTTTTTTCCTGAAAAAAATATTGCTACATCCCATAATCCAATAATTTAAAGAAATCTCAACATATATATATATACAAAAAAAAAAAAAGGAAATTTATTGTAAAAGTTTAAATTCCAAACACTTTATCTTGTCTTTAAAATCAAATAGCAGAACACGTTTCTTTGGTAAACTGGAGTTAGGAGCATGAAAGAAGTGATGGAAATTACCATCTTACATGTGCTTCTTTCTGGTAGAATCACCCTTACAGGCACTTAAAATTGGCTCTTTACTATTTTTAACAAGCCAATGTAGTACGTGGGTTGAAAT
Organism: Coracopsis vasa; assembly: GCA_026283785.1. NCBI lineage: Eukaryota > Metazoa > Chordata > Aves > Psittaciformes > Psittacidae > Coracopsis > Coracopsis vasa. The sequence goes on from JANHGB010022445.1 coordinate 4,365, forward strand.
ATCTGCAACAGACATTGTACACTGCTCTCTTTCCACCTTTAGGAAACTTCCTTAGCTCCTCATGTCCCACGTTTTGCGCGAAAGCTGCCCATCAGAACACTGCTACAATGGAAATGGAATCAAAATGTTTCATCTACTGATGTTGGCTTATTTTATTATTTTTTTTTAAGTGTAATCTTTAGTTTCATTACACTCAACTCTTTTTTTATTGGTGTTTGCACAGAAAAGCAGCAATGTGTATTTTAAAGGCATTGTGAAGAGCGCTACAAAGTTGAGAATAATGTGCCTTTTCCTCCTGGAAAGGCAGCCTATAGGAAAAAACCCATTCCAGTAACTTAGTTTAGCCCCACGTATGAAATAACTGAAGTCAGGTGCCTGCGCTGTTATTATTTTTCTGATGTTTTTGACACCAATGCTGAGCTTTGTGGCATTCACAGCTCCAACAGCAGCGAGGCCCCACTTGCTACAGTCGTAATACTCCTTAATATTTTCATTCTGATGTAATTTGTGGCCCCAGCTTTTTAAATATCCGCTCTGTAATAATGTTTAATTTCAGGGGTCACTCCGCCAAGGAGTATATTAAAGCTTATAAAACTCATTTCCAAAGCTCAAATATCAAGCTGTGATCAGGTTAGGAGGGCAGCGGCTGTGAATATTTCATCTTTTATCATGCTGATAATAAGGAGATGACAGAGGCACATTATTACAATGAGAGAATTGCTCATTTCAGCCCTGGCTGCTGGAAGCTAGGGTCTGCAGTGTGTGTTACTCAATAAAATCAATTCTTATATGAAAAGCAAGTTTACTGAGCCACCACTGTGTCTTATTTGATTGTAATGAATAATATATGGACCCAAGAGCTTGCGCATCCGGTAGGGAGAGGGAAAGGAAAAGGTTTAAGTTTGGAGGGGCACTTGAGTATAGACAATAATTTATCAAAACTGTATTTTATTGTTTCAAAGTAATGTTATGAGACTGCTGTTTGTTAGACTTATCATTTTGATAAAAAAAATCTTAAAGGTCCACTAACACAAATCCTATGCTGGCAGAACAAGTTCCATCTTCCATTTATCTATTTCTGCTCAATAAATAATGACCAACTAGTGGGACAATTTCAGGATTACAAGAGTTTCTGCTGCAGTTTCTTGTATGTTCGCTGTTGCTTGGCCACATTTCACACTAATCCCTACAGAAACAGGAAACATGGGAGAAAAATCTAGTCTATCATCTCCTGTAAAAGAGGGAAAACACCCCTGTATTAGAAAGTAGCAGCATCAGAACTATTTTGAGAGTGGGAAAGAAGAGAAAAGGATGAAATTCTCTCAACCTCTTGGGTTATATACTACTATTTTTGTTTAAACATATTTATGCCATTTGAAAATTGCTTTCTGAGAACAGAAATTCAGATAACTTCAAAGTGCAACACATACATTTGCCCAAATTCAGTAAATTGAACCACTGGTACTGTCGTATCTCCCATGAACCTGTTTCAGTCAAACCTCTTTTTTTTTCATGATTCACGTGATAAACTGAAATAGCTTCATATCTTTTAAGCTATGAATGTTATTTTTAAAAACCTGGAAAATATATTAAAAGAGAAATTAAAATGTCATCAAATCCGAAGCAGTCTTGTGCATATCCATGTATAAAGGTTTATAAATATTCCTCATAATCTAAAATGTATATTTTCTGTTATTATGAATGTTTCCTGTTAATTATTCTTTTAAAATAAGACGTTACATATAAAACTTCATTTATAGGTAATTTTTTTATTACATATTTAGATTTGCACATAATGAAAGCAGCTCAGTTGTAAACTGAACTACCAGAGAAAGCACCAAGACATTGCAGAGATGCCCAACCAGGTAATTGGAGGTAGTTTTATTTGGAGAAATGGATAAAAATGTTCTATTTTTCAGCACTTTTGTAACCAATAATAACACCAAACCACCCTTCTACATTACTGGGTGTCATAAGTGCAGGATATAATGCTGGGTTTACAAAGCCAGAACATAATGTGGCAGGAAGCTTTTCTTTTAGTAGCATCTCTAGTCAAAGTGTTCATATGCTGCTTAGTTACTCACCCCTTCTCCAGCTATTTTAAATGAACAGCTCTTGGGTTCCTATTTTACACAGACATACCTGTGATACAGTTACACACTGAGCTGTGTGTCATAAGGTGCAAGTTACAAATTGAAGTAAAGGGTAAGGATTTTTCAGACCCAATTCTGGTTTCAGAAGATGATGAAAGGGGTTCTGTTACTGGTTTGGTTTCCCCCTTTTTTTTAAGCATCTCAGTAGAGAACTTTCACATTCCTACTAAAGGTGAGAATTATTGTGAGCTGCAGCTTTAAATCATTGCCTTATAGGCAAAGGAGTCTCAGTATAATCAATTATTTATTAGTAGCAACAGCATTAAACAGCGCCATTTCTTTTCGGAACTTCTGGGAACAAATGGCTCTCATCACAAAGATAATCTGATTTTAAATTGTCATTATCACCACGCTGTGATAACAACATCATTCTGGCACTTGTAACTCCGACTTGTGTCTGTTACAATCCCTTGCTGTAAAAGATATTTAACTCATTTACGTCTAAACATTTACTTTGCCTGCCTCCATTTCTCCCCTCTGCTTCCACACCACCACATTCAGTACAGTTCTTTGGGGTTTTTTAATTATTATTATTTATTCTAAGTTTTCAAACTCTCCCCTCCTTTTAGGGGTGCAGTTGAGACAAACTAAAGCAACATTCCCACCTTTTTAGAAAGGGAATTTAGGAAATTATTGAAGATGAGCATCAGGGATATCAGGAAGCTTCCCAAAGTTTACACACATACACTCCAATTCAATAAAGGCAAACTATTGCTCACAGAATCTCCAAAAAAAAAAAAAAAAAAAAACCAAAAAAACCCCCCAAAAACCCAAAGAACCAAAAAACACTCAACCAACAAAAAAAAACCCAACAAAACCCAAACAACTTGGGCTGGAAGGAACTGCAGGAGGTCACCTATTCAAAACTCTGCTTTGTGCAGAGCTAAGTTCAAAGTTAAATCGTATTGCTCAGTTTTCCAGAGGGGTTTTGCTAACAGGCGCTGATGCAGATGTCACAGGCACTCTGGGCAACCTGTCCCACTATTGCTTCAATTATACTCCTTATGGAAAATCAGAGTTTTTCATTCTTGCAACCCTCACCACTTGTTCTTTCACTGAATCTCTGGGAAGAGCTGGGCTGAGATGTGTTAAACTCCCACCCTCTCGTTAGATGTCCTTTTATTTTGGAGTGGAACAATCCAAACTCTAGAGCATCCATTACTGTCTCCCTATTACAAACTAGTCTCACCAGAGGCCACTTGTACTCAGGCTTCTGAGATTTTGCTTAGATTTCTTAATATATAATATTGCATCATTTGCAAGATACTGCATCAGTTTTGGCAGTTGCACTGAACCTCCTGCAAATCCACACTGCATCACTAGAGCTGATCCATGTGTGTGCGCTGCCAATAAAATCTCATTCCAATTATTTTGATCTCTTATTTGTTAAGGAGCTCTTAAGCTCAACTTCTGTACACTGGTAAATTTTCCCTAACAATCTTGCAGTAAACAGGAGAAAATAATACATCCCAACTCTTGCAGCTTGCCTGAATATGGATTTGGTATCCTACAACTCAAACATGGGAAATCTAGATCCAAAGACAGAATAAAAACATAGTAGATTTCAGGGAACACTGTCAACGGAAATAAAACGGTTTTCCCTATAGAATAAGTTATTTTAGAATCACAAAACACTCATTCATAGAGTCAAATAGTGATTAACAAGTACCCTGCTTTCTGTAATATAAAATCAAAGCATTCCAATAAGCACCAGCTGCTTAGTGGGTGTCCCAGATAAAAAAAAGATTAGAAGGAACTGGAAAACACTTTTTCTTGTGCAAGATCTAAGTCTGGATACTAAAAGGGAAGCCAGAAAGAGAACTACATGTCAAATATGCCAGAAGGGGTTAAAGTAGGTGTCACACATCTTCAGCAGTAACATTTAAAACTGCAACCCCTAATCTGAACTTCCTGCCATTATTTGCTGTTGATACCATTAATATATGAAGATAAAAGAACAGAACTCATCTATGATATACTATCAGGGGAGTAAAAACTCCCTCACATCTGAGTTAAATGCACACAAAGAACAGGACTCAAACCAGGGTCCCCTAAGGAGACAAAGGCTTTTTGATTTGCAGGTTGAAACAGAGACATGGTTCAAAGAGATCTGCGTGTGAAATAATTATGTAGGAAATACACACCGAGGTACAACTTAAAAATAAACCAACACAACCAAACCAACATCCCCCACACACACACTGCACTGGCACCAGCCTTTAAAACCTCGGGTTTAGAGGTTTGCTGCAGACCACTAGTTTCCCAGCAGATTCTACCTCCCAACCCTAAAACTCTTTCAAATCCCCATAATTTGATGGTATAATTCTGCATACATAATCCCAAGCCTATTTTATTACAAAGATCATTTCATAGCAACTCATTTCTAACAGTGAGGAACTCTGCAGCACCAGGGAGGGTTGTTTTTACTAAAATACACATCCCAACAGTGATGTTTTTTTCCAACCCTCCAAACTTCTCTCAAAGTACTGGTCCTCTGAGCACGATATAAAAATAATTCACTACCATTTCACTTCTGCTCTTTAAATTCGCCCTAAAAAAAAGTTAGCAGTGGGCCCCATTTACGTTAAAGTGGAAAAAATACATAAAATATAATTTTAAAAGGCAGCTTGACATTGATTCAGCTTCAATAACTTGGCCTAGAAAATAGCTTCATTGGCCATTTGAAATTATCTTCTTACTTCTACCTTTCGTTACAGCACAGATTTAGATTCAATATTAATGCACAAAACAGCACTTACTAGTGAGTGTATAACCTTAAATACTTGATTAAAAAGTGCTATTTCCATTTATAGAAGGTATTACTGTAGTCAGTAGCTTTTATAGGGCTTGTTAATGGCTTATGCTTTTCATTCATCATCAAGAATTGAAGTATTACCAGTAGAAGTGTTTTATGAACTTCAGAAATAGCTTATTCAGCTTTAACAGCCACTTGCAAGTGATAGCTGCTCCTTCAGATACATAATCTGCTATTCAATAGATGTAATGGTTTTATTAATGGACTAATAACTATATGAATGTTATTAGCACATCTTGGGTGATGGGATGTCCATTACACTCATGACAAAGCAGAAGTTGCAGCCGTGCAGAAACTGCACCAAACTTACTGTGGGATGTTATAGTGTGAATGTTAAACCAAAACCCCTTTGAAAACCCAGCCCTGGAGATAAGCACTTGGCTTCCCAGAATCTTCAATCTCTCCACATAGAGATCCCTGGACAAGCAAGTTAACGGCAGCATCCGAGATCCTCCAACATACCTTTTAAACCCTCCCAATGTTTAGTGTCATAGATGAGTAACGATATCAAGATCGCCTCCAGAGTCATCTCTATTGACAGAGAAGCATAGAGAAAGGTACCTGACACAAGAAAGAACACTGAAAATGAGCCATCAGCACTAAAGGGAATAGCAACTGCAAAATCTTGGTTAGAGCTCAGTGAGACCTGTTGGAGTTTCAGACCAAAGCCCACACTCCTCACAGAGTAACAGCTTCCTCTCTACTTCACTTTCCTGTTCAGTAAATAGTACCTAAGCCAGTATTATATAGCACACTGCAGAGAAAAGAGACGTACAGTAGAATGATGGAGAAGTAATTTTTACCTCTCCAGGTAAGGAGAATGCACTCTGCACACGTTACAGACAGGTAGATTTTAAAAGGGTAGGGAGAGGTAAAGGAAGGAAAAAAACAAAAAACAAAACAACCCCCAAACACTACAATGCTCATCTTTTCACTTGGATGCATTATTTGCATTTCCCCTAATACATGCAAGCTCCTGCAGAAGAGCTAGATGTTATTATTCATTACAATTTTCTATTACACTGTGATAAATGAGCCCCCCAGGGTAGAGCTGCTTGGTGAATGCTTATTACAGTCATTTAAGTAGGAGTTGATTTACCTTAAATAGGTTGTTTCATAGAACTATATGCCACAGCCACCCAGGCCTGCCACTGCTCCTCCGTTCAGTGCTGCAATAACTGGATTTTAATTGAATTATAACTGTTCTGTGTATGTATTACACTGCCTCCTGTTTATTATATCTTGCAAAGACAGTACTAATTCCACACGCTGCATAGCTGGAACCCTTGTATTCTGTTTAGAGATTGGATGTAAATTTTAGCTTCAAATTTAACAAGGGTTGTTGAATAAAAAAACGCCGTTATTCTCTAGAGGCAATTTTACAGAAGACAGCCTGCAAACTTGCAATAGTAGGCTACAAAAAGTAGGCTTCTTTCACCCAGATATGTCAAAAGACACCTAGATATTCCAAGATACCTTTAATTTGGTACCCAACAGATGCACAATACTGTCCAGATAACAAAAGAGTTCTGATAGGAGCACACTTAACTCCTCTCAGGGCCTTTGGCTTCATCTTTCCTACTGCCATAAAAACCACACAAATTAAGAGCATGTGTAAGCACATTTTGCTTCAGTTAATATCAATATGACAGATACTGAAGTTTTTCAATAGTCTGAATACAATCCATGTAGTTCAGTGTTTAAAAACCACAAGTTTAACTTGGAGAAGATTATCTATGGAGCAAATGAAACTACAAAGGCTCAGTGAAAAGTGAATGGAAGGTAAGAATACAGAAATGCACAAAAAATATATAGCAAAACCTCTCCTATTGAACAAAGAACTCATGCAGTTAGTGTTGCTCAGCTTCCATCACTATGCTTCTAAAATTCTTTAAATGAAAATAAAGCTGAAACACCTCATCAATGGCCCCAGCTTTAACGTCCAGGTAATTCTCAAAGCTGGTTTTCCACCACAGGCAGCAAAGCTTGCCTCAAATGTAACAATTCTAATGCTGGTGTTGTTGCTCCTTTCCTAGTATTAATATCACTAGTCAGGAACTACAAAGAAGTGTTTGCACTACATATGACCTATATAGTCCTGACAATGAAAGAGCTTTCATTAATGCACTTCTCAGTACAGAAAACAAATCTCACACAGCTGAGTTTTGTTTGATTGCGTAAGCACAATAATATGTTCTTAAGCATGTTGCAGGAGGTTTAGAATCTTGTTATGCATTACTAGTAACCAAACAATATTTTCCAGTTTATTTTGATTAAAAGTGAAAAGCCACAAAGTGAAAATTCAGAGCAAATAACCTATTAAAGAAAGAATTCCATGCTAAAGCAGCGCAGACTCTCTGAAGTTAAAAGATCTTACTCCCATACAAAATTCAGCTGAGACAAACAGGTGGGGAAATAGCTTTATATATCATTGTGTTCTCTGATGTGAGAGAAAGGTGTCTGTTCTGGCATTCAAATGCAGGTGCTATTAAGGCTCAGCTCCAGGGCTAATAAAACTGTTCCACAGTATCAGAAACCCCTGTATCATGGAACACTGGGGAAAAAAAATCTCTCTAATCACACTGGACATCATAATGAAGCCAGAACACAAAAGTTTTCCATCTGATCCTGTAGAACAGGGGTTCTGAAGATAAGCAGGAGCAGCATACAGCAGGAAAGGTGAAACAAAGCTCAATTGTTTTATAAAAGCCTTCTGAGGTACCTATCAACAGCATAGCTTTGTATAAGCCACCTGCTTTCATGACGGTAGAGAATCATCAACAGAAATGAGGATGATAAAATTGTACCACCCACATATATGCACTGTAACTGTAAAGTATTGATAAATAAGCAATTTTAAAGAGAAAAGTGAATTTACTTGATAACAGAAAACTGCAACCCTTCATCTGTCACTGACATGATCATCAGCATCAATTCAGACCCAGTTACAGCATGAGTTTACACCAACTTTTCCAGCAATTCAAGTCACTATGCTTAATGGAAGACAGAAATGAATTTAATTCCAGCTTTCAACAGTAAATGAGGAAGCCAACAGCCACGAAATATTCTGATGAGAATACGTGAAGCAATTAAACTATAACTACTTTTTAAAACAAATTCTTTTAGATGCTAATGGCCATTGTTTTCTCAATAAGTGAAAATTTGTGTCACAGAAGGTTAGATGATTGCAAAGATTTAATTGAATGTCTAAAAGAAAGGGAAATGTTTCTTGAAAAAGCTAAGCTGGACCTCTTACCTCATTCCTCCAGCAAAGTGTCCTGTAACAATAGAGCTGTGATTCACTGAAATTAAAATGCTATTATGGTGGAATTAGGGCTTCAATATTTTTAGCAGCTTAAATAGGCCTTCCAATTTTAAAGGACATCTGATAATAGATAATTACATTTCATCTTAAAGAAACTGAGTTGTTTTCTTACAGAAAAATACTTTCCTTTTTTCCACAGAGGTTAAAGCATAGCCATCATTAGTAGCAGCAATAGGCTTTAGGTGCCCACTTCAGCTTCGGGGATATATATTAGCATATAAATAGCCGTTGGTGGCTGCTTGATTCTACCTATTTTATGTTTCAACTTGGCATCAGAATGCACTTAGAAAGAAACCAGGGGGGGTGGACAGTGAGGGAGGAGTCCTGTGATACGGTGGGTTTGTAGAAGGGGCATCTTTTGCTACTAAAAAAATCCCCTGTTCCTGTGTTATTCAGTTTTCTTTGTTTATTGAATCATTTTAACAGTCTAACTAAGGAGTTCTACAGAGTAATTTGACACTGTGTTAGAGGAAGGTGCACTGGTTTGAGCAGCAGCTGTTTCCTGAGAACACAGGAATATGTCAAAGTATCACAATTTCTATAAGATACTTCATGTAAATAGAAAATAAACAATTGTGTGTGTCTAAAATAATTTCTACTCTTTTTATGGATATAAAACAATGGAAAAACAAGGGGTTGTTCTTACCCTGCCAACAAGACTTTCATGCAATCCATTTCCTCATGGGAGGCAGGCAGGAAAGGAAAACCATGAGCATTCCCTGTCCTCTGTTTCAGACTGACCTTCAAGATTTACTGCTTTAAAATGTTAATCATCATGAGTGACATTTCTCCTGTCACTAAGTGGGTTGTAACAGCAGAGGGAGAAACATTCCTTTTAACAACTTTCCTCACAGCCAAAGAGGGGTGACTGAAGATAGAGCAGAGGTGAGGCGATGGCTCCTCCAGGAGAGCCATAAGGGCAAACAGGCTTCAGTCAGTGCATTCTTATGAGGGAGGTGAGGAGGGCCTGAATGCCACAAGCTCACCTAATGCATATGAAGCCCCTTCACTGAATCGCAGCATGCAACTGGTCCAGTGGCACCTCTCAACTTCCCACTGATGGAGGCTCTCAATACAGAAAAGCACCAGGCAAGATGATGTGACCAATCTGAAATAAGAAGCACAGGGGCACCCAACTCAAAACTGCCAGATTGCTCCTCCACAACCACCCCAAGCACGTAAATAGGGAAGTGTATCTTAGAATGTACTTAGAAATGCAACAGACTCCTTGGGTAACCATGCATGATTTGCAAACATAACACAGGACAGAGGAGAGCCAAATCCTTCTGGAGAGTTAGCTGCTGGTGGCAGTACCTAAAAACTCCGCCAGGGGTTGGCATTCAGGTAACTGAATCCAACTGTTCACACCTACATAGCTGGAAAATAAGAGTTCTATATACACATCTCACATGCTATCACTGCTTACTCATTTCCAATGAATTGCTTCTGTCATATTCAGAAAGTTTGGTTGTCATTAGAAAGCAGCCAACACTGCAGGCAATGCTTTTGTGAACATCACTTTTGAATCCCCTGCCTGCCAATACTAAGCTTCCTGAATTTAAGCTTAGAAGGTTTTTTCTTTGCCTTGCTGCTTCATTCTGGTATCAGGCTAAGTCTCCATTAATTCAACAACATTACAAGTAGGTCCACAAGTGCCAAATTCAAACAGACATTTTCTTACAGCACAAGTACCAACATTTAAAATGCTGGTTGGAAAAGTACAGTAGGAGATTTTCAGATTGGGCTGATTAAAATGGCCATCCCAAGAGTTACAGGTTCATTATAAACAAAGCATTGGAAGAGATTAAACACCAGTCCCATCAATTTGGAAATTACCACTTTGCTCTCAGTTAATCAAGTCAAAGACAGGTCACAGACCTCTATCTTCTAACCAACACAGTTCTTGATTCATTCATTAGTAACAAATTTTAGATTGTAACAAGGCGACATAGCCCCAACTATCTTATCTGCACCATTATCATTTTTAAATGTGTTATTTAATCTCCACGACCTTTGCATTACAGTTTACACTGAATGAAGCAGGGCCAACACCCTGCAAATGAAACAGGGACCATATGCAGGCATCTCATGGCTCTTTTTTCTTAAGAGGGCTCCTGAGTTCTTTTTTACATTAGTAAAGCCTCCTATTCTGGGTTTCAAGCCAGTAAACCAGAACTACAATATCTACACAGTAAAAGGAGAAATCTGGAAGCAGAGTACAGAATATTTCAAATATTTCAATTCTTTCTTAGGAAGTTTCAAGTATGAAAAGGCAAGTGGAAGGCTGTGATACTATAAGATAGCTTTGCAATTATGAACAAACTGTAGTCAACTTGAAACCTGCAGGTCATATTGCAGTAGAGTAGTCTTAAAGAGAAAGAGTTTCAATGAAGCTAATGAGCATCAGTTATTTGGTCCAGCCAAAGAGTCCCTTCAATCCACTCCCCTCCACTCTCACCCCAAAATCAGCTCAATCTACTTAATAGGCCCATGGCCTTCCTATTTGAAATTCTGATCAAGTGAAGTGGGATTGACAACTGATAACCAAAGCATGCAGTTTACAGCTAAGTTAGGGTTCGCATTTTTACTGTATCTATCACTTTAATTGCAAAAGTAACTGCAGATTCTACAAATCAGGAAAGAATTCAAAGAAAATGGTGAAGAAAATAAATTAGGAAGCTGCTTTTCCAACAGGCTTCGAACAGGATGGTGAGAGACAAAAGTCTGCCAAAAGGCTGCTGTCAGCAGGCTCCAGCCATCACCGTGGGCACCGTGTTTCTCATTAAAATGCCAGATACAAGCTCCAGTTACCAGACAGAAAGGGATCCTGCTTGTGCAAGGTCAGCAACTTCAGCAGGCAGGAACATCATCAAATCCACAGCTAAAACTAGTTCTTAAAATAGAAGCCTAACACCCAGATATTACAGAGGTTCAACCAACGTATCAGGAAACTGACCTGCCACACAACACAAGGCTTGTCTGTTATAAGCAACAGAACAGGGATTCTTGTATTCTCAAGAGGCTTGTGAGCTTGTTAACAAGTGGTTAGTTCACATAACTAAGCAATTCTCTTGGGAACATTACTGTTGATGGTACAAATCAACAACATAAAAAAGAAATTCATTCCAAATCAATCAGATTTCAGTTCTTCCTAAAACCTATCAAAATGACCACACGTGAGCAACAAGAGCAACAACAGCAGACTCAAAGATCTGGGAAACAATCCATCTGAACACAATTATTTCTCATGTGCATTGTGTTTTCTGGACACTGAGATTTGTATTTTATGTACTCACATAGAATTAGGTACTTATTTATATACTGCCATAGTACTTGAGCTTTCAGATCTGACAACTTACTGTGAAGACCATGCAGAACAAGTATGGCTGGCTCCAGATTTCTAGCCTGCGTTGCTACACTAATGAAGAACAATGGAGCCATGCACTTCCCTTTGACAGCTGGATCCTGGAGAGTTTAAGGGACAAAACCAACCAGAAACACAACAATGACCAAAACCAACACCATAAGATGTAATTTAGATTTGTATTCCCTGGACCAGGAATATTTTTCATGTATAAACATTTTGCCCTCAGAATGTCTCACACTAATGATAGGTTCTATAATAATTACACCACAATCACTTTCATACAGTTCCTATAAAAACATCCCCAGCAGTTAGACAAACATTGGCCTAATGATCAAAAGTCTGAAAGTCCCCCAAGAGCAAGGATTTCCTAGTGCAGTACAATGCTTCTAACACAGTACAGCTTAATCAACCCAACTGTGAAGCTAATTTTGCAGACAGAATTATGTTGGTTTACATCTCAACTTACTAAATGCTGCTCTATCTGTAAACACCTAATTAGAGAAGAAAAGTGACTGGGAAGTGAGCAAGGACAATCACAGGCAACCTTTTGCAAGAAACACACCTTCAAAGGAGCTATCACATGATAGCCAAAGTGCTCTCCTGTGGCAGGAAAGCTCAAGGTGGTATAAACATGGCAGCCAGCGTAGGCTATAAATCAGGTTGGGCTTATGTAAAGAGCTTCTCCTGCCTCTAATGAGCCGAACTTCCCCTGCACAGAGCAGCTGACAATAGGAGAGGGGTCTTTGAAGTGATTCATGTGAAGCTTCATTTTCAATTGGAGCAGCTTTGGTGCAGGCTCCAGGCCTTTCATCTTGAAGAAAAATCTCACATGTCCTACCTGAACACATAAGGGATTTTAATAGGCATTCCTTATTCAACTGCCTGGATAAATAAATGCTTCTGCTTTTACTCTCATCCTGATCAAATAAAAAACATTAGTCTGAAAGTGCTCTTTATTTCCCTTCCTGAGATAGAGGCTACAGATTTCACAATTGATTTTATTACACAAACACACACTTTTCTCAAACAAAAGCATTTGAAGAAAATCTACCTTGGGTCAGAAACAATTTTATTGTTGAGAGTTGCCAAAAATCCTCAGAAATTATTTATAACAACAAGCATATAATAAATAATAAATTAAGGATACTTGTAGACTGCAGCATCTGTCCCTAGAACTATTTAACCACCACCCATTCTCCAGCTATCAACAAGCTAAGCAAAAGCACTAACTGCTGCGATACTGCTGAATTCCTGAATTTACTTTTAACATCTCTTAAGCAAAACTTAATGACATATTGTGAATTATCTGCTTCACTTCCAGATAAATTGTACAACCAAAACTGAAAGCTCAGTAGCTGAGACTTTCTCTTCGAAGCATAAAGATCTAATGTAGAGCCCATACAAGTGACAAGAAAGATTTCTGCAAAAGTAATGTGCCACTAAGTTATCTTTTTCTTCTATTGGGAGGTAACCCAGTATTCCATTGCAAAAGCAACACAGAAATGTTATTTCATGTTCTGTTGACTGAATGGGTGGGAAATGTACTGCCAAGATAGACAAGTCTCCTGAGTGCAAAAACATGTGTAATCATAATTAAACAATAAAGTACTGGTAGCATCTGTTTTCCCACATCCCTGCAGGGCTTCTGTGTAGCACTTGAGGTGATCTCAATATACTGGTCAAAAGGGTTAATTATTCTATAATGGGAAGTCGTAACACTCTGAGGGGAGAGTAGCACTGAGGAAATGAACATTACTGAGTCAATGGCCAGCAACTGAAAAACAGCTTCACAGCAGGCTTCTGCTTCTGAGACAACCATTACAGCTAGGCACATCTTGTTGGTGAGGACATCAACCCAGAAAGTAATGCTGAGGTAGCACACACTAGAAGGGATGGTGTGAACAAAGAAAGGAAATCATGAAGATAGAAAAAAAGATGATCTCAGCTGAAACATCTTCATTCATTAACTTGTCAGTTAACTACAGCGTGGGGGGAAGCTTCTTTCTAATCACACTTCAGCAGATCAGAGCTTTCCCCCCCGCCCCTAAAAATCCATCTCTCCAGAGGTCTGTTTTGCAAAGCAGTCCATAAAACTGAAAGGTTTTTAAAGGGTCATGTTCACAGGGCCAGACACATGTATTCTGTTATGACTGTTGAACTTCTAAAAATGTGTCATTTTGAATCGTGAAGATGAAGCATAACACAGTGAGATATGTTCGGTTTCCTAATGCCTTCAGAATATTTTGTTCACTGTATAGTTATCACACACTTATTTCTGCAAGGCATGCTGCTTCTTGTACATGTCAGCTGAAACGACAGCAGCCCCACTCAAAGACAGATGATGTCCCTCCTGCTGTGCTAGCAAACACTCAACAAGACTTGACTTTCCTGCTAACAGGCATGGACATTGAACTTTGCAAATGAAGCCTCAGACTGAAAGAATGTGTCCAAAAAGCCCAAAGCTTCAGACTCCAAGTTGTAGTCTCTGTCTCTCAGCTTGACTGAGACACCTCTCAGCTGGCCTTGCTCTTTCCAGATCTTTAATTCTAATTGTGAATCAAAGGAAGATTTGAAATGCAAAAAGACACACAACCTGACCACTGACAGTCAAAAATGTAACATTCTGGAAAATCAGTATAGTTTTTGTTTAATGGCAGAGTAATGTGATTCCCCCTTAAAATAGAAACAACAGATTTGCTTTAGTTTTCCAATATTACACCATTACATTGTATAAGAGCCTTTTCATTTAAGACTTTGGAATAACTGCAATAACTTCGGGTGTTGAACTTGATTTTTTTATAGTAATATAAATTAACTAGGAAAATCTCTCTAAGTAATGACTGGGAAGGGAAGCAGAGAGACTGTCAAGGACTATTTTCCAGAACTGGAAGGGTAACATTCCCTGGCAAATCGAGTGGCTGCTTTTCTTGAGCATATCAGTAGGAAATGTGGCGTGTTTACTGACTGAGGTATTAAGAAACTAATACAAATGAAGCAAAAAGGAATAAAGCTGAGTCTCTTTTCCATCTGCTATCCAGAACACTTGGCTTGCTGGAACGCTGCCATTATGCTTAAATTCAATACTGACAATGAAGTTACTTTACAGTCCCAATTAGTACTCATTTATTCTTTGATATTGTGATTATGAGATTCCCATGAAGAGAATTTAATATAAAAGAAATCTAAGTCAGAATTTTTTAGCTTTTAACAACACAAATTGTGTAATTACCACCTGATGGCAACACCAAAAAAATTACACAAAGGGTGGTTTGTGCCAGAGAACAAGACATCCACTTTTACAGCCTGTATCAAGAGTTCACAGCTCTAATCTGTGCTCTTGAGAGGGGTTGATACCACTCTTCACTACTTCTACTCTACAGATTTGTGATTGCTCTATTAATAAAAACTAATAATTACAAATTACTATTTACTCCCTGTAAAAAATACATTGGGTTAGCCTTAGAAAACACTATAAAGCTTGTTTTGCCTATTGACAATTGTATTCTCACAAGTGCCAAATTCCTGAATTCTTCATCCCGATTTGTTTTAAATGTCTGAAGTGACAGGATTTCACCTATTAATATCTCATGCTACCTATAGTCATACTGATATGCAGCTAGGGGTTAAAAAGCCTTTGCCATTCTCCAGCTCAGTCTACCTTCTAACCGTATTTCTGTGATAAACCTCTTTCTCTCGCAGAAAGCCAGAGACTACTAAAAGCTCCAGAAACAAGACAGGAAGGCAATGATACCCTTTCTCATCATCAAGGCTTTCAAGTTTTACAGTCCTCCAAAACTGACAACCAAGATGCAGTTTCAAACAGAGGAAAGCTTGTTATCATCAGGTACCTTTTCCAGACTGTTGTGGCACTTCAGAGTGTTCCTGTGTTCTGGTGCTACTAACAAAAAACTTAACAGTTGAGGATTACCCTCTCTTACTTGAGGCTGATGTAGAATAAATGCCTGACACCAAGAGATTGTTGTTATTTGGGAAACTGGAAATTGAGACATTTTAGTTTATATAGAAACCTTATTTGATAGTTTTGTGATACTTTATGTTTTTTTTCTTGTCACTAAGTATCAGCTAGAATCTTCCCTTATAATGCAGTATCATCACACCTACATGTATTTCAGATGCCAACACCTGCTAAGAAAAGAAAGTCCAACAATGACAATATTTAGTCCTAGGCAAAAAACCAAACAGATTATGTAATCTTAAAATGAAAATTTAAGCCAAACATTTACACTAAGGAAAGAAGAAATGATCAATTATGAACAAACTCAACTTGTACACTCTTCACCTGTTGAAGATGTGCCTGCTTAACATTCTGAGGACTTCATGTTACTGCATTCCTTTAAAATGAAGGTATTCAACTGCTCAGACATAGCCAACACATTAACAAAAAAACCCAAAACAACCTAGACGTAATATACTATTAAATCTTCTCAACTATTGAAGGCTGCTAGCATCATGCTAAGATATGAGACCCACATGCAGTTTGCACTTATTTTCATAGAACAAATAATCTATAACTAAAGTGATGAAATACATATGTTAAGAATGGTACATCTTCTTACATGTTTCTACCCTACAGAATTCAGACTAAATTTGGGCTGACTTTATTGGTTTTACATTACGAATCAGTTATCAGTTTGCTGTGCCTGTTATTAAAATCTAGAAACTACAGATTACAATCTCTGTCCAAACCCAGCCAGATTTCTGCTGTAATATTGCCAATCTGATAGGATAACACCACATGACTGAAGTTAAATTACAAAGTCTTTCCATGAAAAATGCAGCATTTTGTTAATGAACATTCAAAATATCAACACGCAAACAAAGTAATACAAGATTTCTTCTTTCCCAACAGCCAGATTAATTAGACACAGTTATGTCAGTATGCTGGGGCACACTATTGCTTTCAGCCAAAGATAGGTGAAGTCGTCTCACTGCATGTGGAAGCTCTACACCACCACTGGAGAAAACCCAGCAGTTAAGCAAACGCTAGCTAGTAATAGATTTAAACCCCCACCTGACATGCTAAATGAAAGAGAATAAATGTATACAGCTAGTGAAACTTCCAGGGAACAGGGAGAGACTTCAACACTTTTGCTGACAGTGACTTTGCTGTCAGTGGCCTGTCTCTCTCGGAGGCAGCTGTCAATCACAGCCCATCTTTCTTTCCCAGAGGAGTTCATTGTGCCTGCAGACAGTTGTGGAATAACTGCTCCCAGGCGTCAGAGCGGCAGATGGAGTGTATCTGTCAATCATTGTCACTAATTATTAACTTCTGTCACTCAGAGCAAGGCAACATATCTCCGCCTGATCCTCTGTGATTTGATCTGCTACGCCACCTCAGAGACAGCCAGTTCAACCTTTCATTATGTGTCACAGGCAGAGCGCTCTGCTGGGTCAGCCCTCGTGACTCAGTATTCCAGCAGAATTCTATTTTAGCCACTGATGGCACAGTTTGAAGCTGGCAGGAAGGACACACTCTGCCTTCAAATGCAGCGGTCACTCATTTGCTGTAAGCATTTTGAAGCTGAAGGAGCATGGAAACACCAGTCATCCAAGTTTTAAGCAAGGGGAATAAAAAGAACCTAAATAAAAGCCAAGTAACTCCAATTTCCACACGATATTGCAAACAGGCCCTTGTCATTTACTAAAATGTTCATTACCTCAAAATACTCTGAAAGAAGGCAACTTCTTTTAATGGTGATTATTTATACCAGTAAGGTGAAAGGATGCAGACCAGACAGGAAGGATCACCCCTTTCTCTTCCATTGGCCAGAAAAAAAGACTACAAATTATCCTCAGTAATTTCAGACCAATCTTACGTTTGCCTGTATTTTCTATCTTGAAATTATGGTACTTTTATTAAAATTCCATGGAACAACATTGGCCACACTCACTAAAGGAAAAGAATCAAGAATTGAAGCATACCTTCTGCAGGAAAAACATATTCTCCATATGTATACATTTTCAAGGAATACACTTGATACTCTAATAGAAATTCTATTTGGCCAAACCTAGTGCAGTATCCCAAGGCTGATCAAGAACATTTATTATACAGACTTTGTGATATAAAAGAAATCCTAATGACTTCAGTACCCAAAATCCTATAAATCCAGGAGGCTCCAGACACAATTTAAACTTCCATTGCAATACTGGGGGAAAAAAAACAGATAAAAGCACTAACTGGGTACATGTTAGAGTAGAGAATACAAAGGGAAATTATGCTATTATTGCAGTTTGCATCAATTAATCAAAGCAAGTGTATTGCAAGTTCTTCTGGTGTTTCCATTTAAAAGGGATAACAAAGACTTACAAAAAAGAACCTCACCACTACAACAGACTTGCAGAACTCAGTGTTTCTGCTTATGAAAAGACTCTGAGAATTAATTTCATCATCATGTATAAGGGTCCTCATGGAAAGAAAAGGACAGAGACTACATAAGAGTACTTCCAGCTCAAACACAGATCCAAGTTCAAATTACTAAACAAATGAGAGGAAAACAGCCAAAAAGGGGAAACATCATTAGAATCTGCAGAGCAAATTGATATTCCAGATGTTGGAAAATCTTCATTTATTCCCTCACACATGTCCATTTAAAAGAAGATACATTTCAGTGCCTCTAATATAAGGACTTCTGTTAATGTAAAGTTTTCACTGGGAAATAGGAACAAAAAGAGACCTTTTCTATTTCCTCTGGTTTAGACCCTGACCATCTGCTGTCATTACAGCTTAAAGTACATTTAATTTCCTTTCATAACCTTTGACAACAAGAATCTCTAACAGTATTTTAGTTGAAGAAGCTTCTATAAAATATTACAAATCAAATCAATTGCATTAACACATTTGAACCTCTAAGTTCAACACAGTGGAAAACACAATACTTCTTTATTATATCAGCTGTCTGGTCATATATAAATCATCTATAACTAAACCCAAAGTATTGAGAGTACTATTTATCCACAGTTAGGAAAAGGAATTATCTGAGAGCTGGAAATGAAAAACCACTAATAAGCATTACAGTGTATTGAAAAGTTTAAACAATGTGATTAAGGAAACTTTTGCAATAATAAGGAGTGTATGTGATTCTATTTTACCTTGCTAACAAAATTCCTCTGGGATTTTTTATTCTGTTATACAACAACTAAACTGGAATATTATGTTAAACAAGGCTCACATCCTACCTGTATTCAGAATATATTTAAAATTAAGAGCTAATGTTCTTTCAGAGTATTGCACTTCACTAAGGTGCTCCTATTTTCACTCAAATTATTTGCCCAAAGCAATAAATAGAAGAGGAGTCAAAAAGACCTAAATAATGCTCTGGCCATTTAGAGCCTTAAGAGATGCACTGTAAAGACATTTAAACCATCTTTTATAAAGTTTATTTTTAAGAGATGAAACAAGGAATTCTTGAGAAAGGCTGAGTAGAAAACTCAGTGAGGAAATACAGTGAAGAGATGGCAGGAAACAGTGCATTTGACATCTCTCCTACTGTAAGAAGTCTAACAAAGAACAACATGCACCGCAATCCTTCAGGAAACAAGCAACATTGAAAAGGAGAACAGCACAGATCATAATTATGTTGCTTATACCGTTCACTTAGTGATTAGAGAATTAAAACCAAACCAAACAAAACCAACAAAATCAATGTAGGTGTGCCTGAGAATAACATGCTGATAAAGAACAATTTCTCATCTATCTGCTGTGGTCAGCAGTGATCAGACCCTATCAAGTAACCAAAATATTAGTAAGATACAAGAATTTGCCCCAGTGATCAGCACCACAACACAAGGTCTGACAGCAGCCTCACAGTATTTATGTAGAAAACACTGCTCTTGGTAAATTTTGTATTCCCAACTTACGCAGAATTACACAGTTTCTTTACATTTGTATTAATCCAGGGTTTAAACTGTATTTCAGAGCACAATTTGCAACTATTCCATGCTGAACAAAATGTTCCAATAAGTGCTTTTACCTGGTGCTGCCAATATGCCATTTGCACCATACCAACCAGCAGCTTCACTACATATGAAGCAGAGGCAATTCCTTAATGTATAAATCAAAATCCTGGAATTTAAAGTTTTCCATCAATTTCTCCAGTATATGTACCGTGAGCTGCAAATCCTCGGCAAGTATTCTGGCCATCCAGCTTGGAATTTACTATTTATCAGTCAATAAGCCCAGACACACAAATACTTTTTAGCCAGCTATAATGACCTGGGTAAGTCAAAGCATGATAAAATTATCAAAAAAAACAAACTACACACAGATAAAATAATACTTTCCAACCTCCATACCATTAAAGTTATTACAAAATACTATTTTAAATACTTAAGGTTCACACTTGTATGTATCTGAATGGGCATGTGCAGTCCATTTGCTTCCACAGAGTTATAATGCAATGGCAGAAATTCAGAACAAAACACTCAAATGTAGGTCTTCATTTTGTGCAGATTTTAAACTGTATCTAAACCCAGCTGCAAAGAGATCACATTTATAGTTCTGTGTAACTCCTGTTTATGTCAAGTAGGTTGTCACAGGAACGAATGAGGGTGTAAGTTTATCCTACATTCAAATTCATTTCAGCTAGATGAGGCAAACTAAAGCATCAAACACTCCCCCCTTTATATCATCTCCAGTTTAATCACATCTCGACCTACAGTGCTTTTCTTCAAACCATTCTTAGATTCAATACATTTCAAATATAATCAATGGAGGAAATGAGATGACAAAAGCATATGTTGTGACCACTTGGTTTAGAAAATCATTTTCTGAATCTCGACAGTTCGTGTTTCTAAGCAAGACAATAAAAATCCCCAGAACCACAACTGCTGTTCTTACCATTACTGTGAGCACAAGTAAGTTTTATTAGTTTGGTCATATACATCGGCATAAAGAACCACATGTTCTCCTCTTAGACCTTCACAAAAAAAAGAAATTGTAAAACTCAAGAAGAACAATTCAGCAATAGATTTACAAGTGGGATCTCTCAGCCTAATTCCTGAATGCTCTATACTCTGGCTATTCAGAGCCAGTCAGCTCCGACAGGTACCTGAACTCTGAAACCTGAACTGTGTACCTGTTTCCACTGAGCAAATTCTTAAGGCACTTGAATTCCTGCCTATCGATACCAGGCAGAAATGAAACTTCTCCTTGCTGTATTCTGTATGAAAAGAAGACTAACTTGCCTTGGTTCTTTAATGAAGTCAGGCATCTGAATCCTTACAGCGCAATCCTGAGCCCATTGTTTTCTCTGGCATTTTCTATTTCCTGGTTAAAGCAACTCCATAAGCACGCTGTTGTGGATCCCAGATTTGGGCACTGGGTATTTCCTTTATATGGTACAATGAAAATGAGACGCTTAAGACTGAACTCTCCATGTCAAAATAAAGAACCTTTTCAACACTGGAAAATTGACAGCATATTATGTTCTGCCATAAGACGTAAGAGATGGGAACTGTGCAACCTGCCTTTTTGGCTTTCTCAGGCTTTGATCTGCCCTTCCCTGTAGGCCTCCCACGCTTCCATTTAACTTCAAATTTTGCTATCTTTATGAGCAGTTACAGATACAGATATACAGCTACAAACCCACAACACAGTTAAGAACACAAAGAAATCTGAAAGCTATTCAAACTGCAACAGGCTTTTAGAGATTACAATAAAGAATCTGAAATGTTATGAGGTGACCAAGGATGAATACCTGGATCACTACAGAAGAGTTGTGTGGCAGACATTTTACACAAAGGTGCTGAACCAGTAAGGAACAGAAAATGAGCACAAGGTAGAAAATTTTTAGGATTAGGCTAATAATGTAATTCCCGTGCTGTCACTATAATAATGGAGAGCAGCACCGGAAGAATATTCATTCTAGTAATGCTTTTCCTAGGGTAATAGGCAAATATTATTCTAATGTTGAAAATTAACATCCTGCCCTGTCCAAGTCGGAAAAATATTTTACAGAACTGAATGTCAGAGTTGCAGCAGTTCCAGAAGGACATTTTCTTACTCCCCAGAGAATTGATGCTGGTAATAATGATAATCAGTTTTTTTATCGTTAACAACAACAACATTTCACACCGAATAAGCTGGGGATGCTTTGTGCCCTCACAGAAATGCACGAAATCCAGAGTCTTAACGTTTGATTCTGAATACGTCTGTCAGGAAACAAGCGCGAGCCCTCAGCAGCCGCGGCTGCCTGATTAGTCTCCCAGTCACTCCAAGGAGCTATCAGCTTCCCAGCGTGAAGTTCTCCTGCATCACTGCTCCAAGCCTTTAGGCAAAGGATTCTAATAATGAGTCACAGTGCCGTGACTGAGGCCACACTTCTGCTCTGGTGAGCTGCTTGCTGAGAGGGGCTGCGTGCTGCCTCATTATCATTTTACAGCTTTTTTTTGCTTTTTTTATTTGTTCTTTTGTATTCCTTTTCCTTTCTCCAAATGCTTGGTGCATTTCAGTGAGAGTACTTAGTGCTACCACCAGGACAGAAGCCATATGTTCATGTGTATAACCTTCTGGTATGAGGTAGTCATAAAACTTAAGATAAGGCAGAGTATTATGCAGAAGAATAAGATTAGATACAGTCTTCTATTACATCCTCATAAATAGACATCCTCCTTCCAAGCAAAAAAGGTAAAATATTTTACACACTTCCCATTCATAGATGGTATTATGTGAAATTAAAAATAAAACAAAAGTGGTGACTCACTTGTTTCACCCCAATTTAGCATCTAGGATTAATAAAAAAGTCAGCAATGATCTCAAGCAGTATTCCTATGTCATCAGAGAACAGCAGTACTACAGAAACACTCAATATGACAGCACAACCTCACATCTTCCCTAATTTTACATGATTGGAAACCTCAGGTGTTTTAATCATGCATCTTTCCTTGGGATATAGCTACCTTCAAATCAATCAAGATTACTTAAGCTGACTTCCAACTGCATAGTTGAGATGGATATTAGCATTTTCCCAATACATCTGTATTTTCTAAACTTCTCTAACTGCAGCCCCACTCGACTGTCACAATGTCAGCAGCGCCCAAGTGAACTAGCTTATAGAAAATTCAGGTATATCTACATAAACTGCAGTCACAGAATCTTGAGTTGGGATTGGGTTGAAGGGACCTTAAAGCTCATCCAGTTCCAACCCCTGCCACAGGCAGGGACACCTTCCACTAAAGCAGCTTGCTCTAAGCCCCTGTGTCTAACCTGGCCTTGAACACTGCCAGCGATGGGGCAGCCACAGCTTCTCTGGGCACCCTGGGCCAGCACCTCAGCACCCTCACAGGGAAGAACTGCCTAAGAGCTCATCTCAATCTCCCCTCTGGCAGGTTAAAGCCATTCCCCTTGCCTGACCCTTGTCTAAAGCCCCTCTCCAGGTTTCCTGTAGCCCCTTTAGGCACTGGAGCTGCTCTAAGGTCTCCCCAAGACCTTCTCTTCTCCAGGCTGAACAAGCACAGCTCTCTCAGCTTGCTTCCAGAGCAGAGCTGGTCCAGCCCTCAGAGCATCTCTGTGGCCTCCTCTGGACTTGCTTCAACAGCTCCACATCCCTCTTGGTTTTGGGGCCCTAAAGCTGGAGACAGGACTGCAGAAGGGATCTCATACAAGCACAGAAGAAGGGGAGAATCCCCTCCTTCAACCTGCTGCTGGGGATGTAGCCCACCAAAAAAGCCATTAAACTGCAGGTACAGCTATACCCATGACATTTCCCTTTTTTCTTCACTTAGATATCAAGCATACTTTCACACTAGCAGCACATGGTGTGGGCTAAAGGAAGTAAGCAGGATCCTTCTCTGTCTTCAAACATGACCACTGTCACTGTCACTACTGCTGATGCATCATTCCCATACAAACACTGCTGCACAATGACTAAACTTTTCTCCTGCTCCTTGAGTTTTCTCATTTGTTTCAATAGCAAATAGTTCAGGTGACTGTGCACTTCTAAAACTCAAAACAAATGCAAGTTTTGAAGCTTATTAAGATTGTTACCAACCATTTCCTTGGTTGAAAATATACTTAAATTAGGTAGCCTTGAAAAGTCTACAAAAACAAATAATAAAGTAAATGTAAACCTCACGATGGGATTTTCGTAACCTCAAAAGACTCTTATTTTGCTTCTCATTTTCTTCAAGCGAACTGACCATTTATCTTCATCCTATTACTTGAGCAGCAGTGTGACCTAATTGCACTGGATTTCCTCTGTATTTAACTTTTTGTCCCTAAGAAAGGTCTGTGGTACAATTTCATGTAAAATTATACTTCTTCACTAATAGATTCATGTATTCTTTAAGAGTGATGCGCTCTGAGCCATTCCAGGCTAAGCCAAGTTGACAGACTCTATTAAAGCGCAGTACTGTCATGGACATTGTGATTCTTAACACAAGTGCATGTGACATATACCAATTACTTTGCTCTTTTTCATAAAAAGTCTGCATGACACAGGAGTTGTTAGGAATGACTGATAAGATCACTGAATGCTTTACATCATGATTTTCAAATCATGATTCATCCTTAATCATGGACTAAGCATAACTGCACATCTATCACATTATGACCTGTTGTATGCAAGAGAGGCAGATTAAGCTAGTCACCTCCTAACCAAAATTTCTATCAGGCTGTGCTAATTGTCACTTAAGGAAGCTGCCATCTTTCTTCATGACAGTACAAGGATGTTTAATAATCTTAATATCAGCCCTTCAGAAGCATTAGCTTATTAGATGAGTCTTTTCCAGAAAGCAATTATTTTAATCAATGCTAAAGCATAGAAGTTATCATCCCTTAACAAATAGCTTTAAAAGCAATTAAGTAGACAGTTGTTTTTAAACACCCCAAGATCGCTGCTGCAGTCAAAAGGACAGCACCACTTGTTCAGGGTGCCACTTACTGAAAAAACATATGTATGTAAAGACATGCAGAAACAAAGGAAATTCTGTAAAAATTAAATACCTTCATCACAATTCAGAAAACTAAAAAGGATCCTTCTGCCTCTCTGTACTTAAAACACAGCAAATATTAAGGTCATATTCTAGATTGGTTCACTTACAAAGAAAGATAAATGCCAACTGAATAGCAAACATTGGACCTGCTCCTTCCTGCACTGAACAGCTCTACATAATAAATGAAGAACTTCCAGAAACAAAAATTTTAGTTTTATTACCAATGAAGAGCTGAAAAATCTCAGGAAGTTTTTACTCCACACCACTGATGGAGTTATTTTCAGAGTTCCTGAAGATTGGATTTTATGAAGCTGTTGTTTGACAATTATTGTACAATTTACACAGACTTGGAGATTTTAAGATAAATGAATTAAGCAAATTCCTACAGAATTAAGTAGATGGAAAAATACCTGTTAGAACCATGAGAGAATTTTTTTCCCCACAATAAATTAGCAGGGTTTTGATATAATGAAAAACATATTAGGAAATATTTTCAATTCTTTAAAACAAGTTAGTACTTATTCTCCTCCTGCCCAGTAGCAGAAAACATCAGCTCCCAGTTGTTCACAGCAGGTTTTCAATGATATAGTCATATATCAACATTTTTGCTCATGAACGCTTTGAATGCAAAGTGCATTGCAAATATGCAAACATGTAAAAACTGTGACTATTTAAAGAAACTTTCTCCCTTACAGCTTTACTGGACTCCCTTTGTGTAACAGTTTCTTTACAAGAGAACAAGACAGCCATCTAGAGGGGAAGAAAAATAAACTCTATTTAGATCACTAGGGAACACTGAATGGCCAATTCACTCACTGTAAGCCAGAAAAAACACAGTCCAAAGAGATGTGAATCTAAGCGAAAAGTATCCACATTACTGTACCCAGTAGGGGGGTTATTTTCATTTTGTATTTCAACATAACTCACTTAATCGATAACTCTGAACCCCAAAAGTGACAGTTCCCTCCTTTTAGGATGATACCTTATACAGAAAGTACATATTTTTATGAAAGCGAAATGATTTTCACTACACGGCACAGAAGTCTAAGAAATTAAAAGCACTGATCCATAACTAGGGATAAAGATGTCAGTTCTGTCCAGCTTCTTAAATATATTACTGTCTTACTCATTTCCTTTTCCTGTACCAACTGGGTCTGGTGCAGAATTAATCAGCACAAAAAGGCAACTAAACTGGCAATGAGCTTCCCTACTACAGTACCATAAAACAGCATTTATGGCTACCAATGCCCACAGCAGTTCATAACTGGTAAGCTGTAAACCTTCACAGTAAGTCAACAGAAGTCTGAGTTCCAAGGGGAGCATCAGTATAAGCAGTTATTTCTTGGTACATCAGAGAATTTGATAAACTTGGGGATTACAGCCCAGTGGGAAAGGATTCAGGATAATTCTTACTGTTTACTCAGATCAATTCCTGGCAGTGGGAAAGCCTAATGCACTTCTACTAGCATAGCTGTTTTGAAACAAATGTTACATATGAAGAAAAGAAGACAAAATGTGAAGAACCACCAAATTATCATTTGAAGAAAGTACAAGAAAAATCTTTCTATAGTTTTGATCCAGACTGGGCAGAGGGAAGACTGAGGCATGAAACAAATGATCACCAACGCTTTTCTCTGTCTGGACCAATTTCCTTTTCGTTGGTCTCAGTTTCTACCCTATCAGAGATCTTGTTGTTCCTAACTTGGTAATTCCACTGTGATCACTTCAGGCCAGCTCTCAAGCTATTGGGGTACTTGACAGGTCTGTTACTGTACAGGGACAAATGTATATAAAATTCTGTCGTATCTCTTGTCATTCCCGCACCATGGAGTAAAGCTCTTGAGCTGGGGAAGGTCAGGAATTGGGGGTGCACATGGGATGTGAAGGAACATTTAATTCTACTGCATACCCATTTAGGAAGTCTACAGAAGACTTCACACTGAAGCACCTCATCCCCAAGATTTCTGGCTGAGCCTGAGTCATTTCACACATTTCTTTTGCTTCATATCCAACATGACGTGTAGGCAGGCCACTTACTGGCATCAGCTAGTAGCAATCTTTGAATTAAATCCAAATATGTTCTTTAAAGACTTTTTACACCGTTCTTCTAATGATGACCTCTTCCTTAGTTTTGCAATGGTTTCAACTGGCTTTGCAATCACTGGTATAGCTATAAAAAGTAAAACACCTTCTTCTAACCCCATTATGATGAAAGCTTCAATTTTATTATTCACTTTTAATGGGAAGAAGTTAAACCCCCTCAGGAACCATAAAAGGGAGTTTTTTGATCTATCAGTTAATGGAAGGTTGCTGCAGAGTCATGCTCTCAGCAACCAGTCTGGTAAAGGGTACATCCTTGTACCTGGATGAGAAGACAGATGTTTCCTGTTCTTATTTTTTAAAAATAATTTTTTTCCATTTTAAACACAACGATTTTAGGGCTTGTTCTGTTTGATTTTTAATGGTTTGGGATTCAGGGTTTTTTTTCTTAATCTCTTAGCAATCTTTGAAGAGTATTTAAAAAAAATCCTGTAGCATCAATTGAAATTACAAGCTCAGCCCAAGACACTGTCTTAAGATAATTGTCCAACATTCAGATCATCCCGCAAAGATAACATTCCTGTTCATCACATTGCAGTTTAAAATGGTAACATATCACCATTCTACACAGTGTCATTTTCCAAAAGACATTAACACCAGGATTTACAACGAAGGCCATCCAGGTTATTAAAAAATAGTAATTGAGAAAACCACCACAACCAAACCCCCAAACAACAAACAGGGAAGGAGTGGAGGGAAACTGCACATCAGATCACCTTCCAGGTCAAAAACTGTCTGGCTCAGCACATGGTTGATCTTCAAATGAGATTTCAAACCTGAGAAGTGACTGCAACAGCTCAGAAGACAGCTCTGAACAATGAGTACTATCAGCTGGAGCATTTTTTTAACCCAGTGAGTTCCAGCTAACAGCCTCAGGACTCTGGGGACTGGAAGCGTGATGCATACAGGCTCACAGAATTTTTGAAGAGTGGAATTGAGATGTTTTACCTGCTTTCAATAGTAATCAAAATTATCAGCCTCCCACAACACAATTACATAGGCTTATCAATGCAAATATTTCCTCCTCGCTTTTCTCTTACAGATTTCTGCTAAAGAATAAGCAGTTGAAAGATATTTGGTGGGGGAGGAGAGAAGGGGATGGACACAGTATTAACAGTAAAAACAGTTGTGAAAAATCCAAGTGAAAAGTGAGATGCAGCCAGAGCGGCACAGGTTCTCTCAAAGTAAGAAAGAAAAACACAACATTAAATAATCAACAGCCACCTAATTTATACATTTACCACTTTTTAGTCAAAGGAAGTCCTACCTTAGGAAGCAACAGACTTCAGAGAAGATTCCATTATGAAAGCGAAATGTGTAACTTTAGATATTTGTAGTTGCTAGAAGTAACTATGCAAACCCTATAGAAAAGGCTGCATGAGTTGTAGGTCCAGGTGGGTGAAAAAAAAAGAAAAAAAAAAAAAAGTTTCTCTCCTGAGTCTGAGCCCTCTTCCTGCATTTGAAATATTTGCTATTTTGCCCTGAAAAGAAAAACAGCTTCTTCGAAAGTCACAATTCAGATTCTTCAGTCTGTATCTAGCAAACATTCCCCTCTTCAAATGCCTCAGCCATAGCCTCCAGCGTTTTTCTAACCTCCTGTTTAAACACAGATTTATTTTAATTGGTCCTTTTCCTTCAGAGTGGTCCCCAGCTGCTTCTCTCACTTGCCTCACCAGGTGTCTGAGAGGTAAATCAGGATAATTAGTTCTGAATTACGCAGCTGATGGCTGAAAAAGTGACATCTTAAGGTAAAAAAGCAGGAAGGTAAATGGCATCTTCTAATGTAACACACAAATAAAGGACAGAAAGGAAGAGGGCAGTCAGAAGACACTTTTGTCTTCCATCAAGTCCATATTCCCTTCTACCAAAGACAAATCAGTTGCTCACAAACCTAATCAGCAAGTCTTATGTTGGAAAACTTAAATACCCAGCAGCACTCACTGATTGCAGCCTCAGTGATCTGAAGAATATGACCCACCATCATATTTTCACCACCAGTAAAAGACAGAAAGCAGCAAACCAATCTTTAGAAGGTTTCATCAGCCCTGTACCTATTTTCCCTATAACAAACTACAAAAAACTTCAGAGATTTGGTCTGACTTAGCTTGGACCAATTTACAAACACTAGCTGTGAATGTACTTCTACAGAATTCTGTGGTTATGCTGTAAAAAAAAATCTCTTAGGTAATTAAATAGAAACAAAAATAAAGACCAAAAACATATTTCCATACAATAGGTTCTCTTATAATCCAAGCTAGAACTTTTGAAGACACTCATCTCTTAAAACAGCTGGAGGAAATGAAAACCTGCTGCACTTGCACTAATAGAAAGACAAACGGCTCACTCAGAAAGTGGTCAGTCATTTCCCTCAAGAGGTGGTTAACAAGCTGTACCTGTTGTGCCTGGGATCAAATTTAAGCCCAGGTGACTTGACAAGGAAGTAAGGACTTTTACTGGCTTACTACTGCGCATGCTTTGTACACAGTGCTGCAGTTTGTATTTTATTGTATTTTGGTGGGGTTTGTTGCTGTTGTTGCATGCATTTTGTTGTATTTTCACCTATAACACAGAACAAAGGTTTGTTTTAAACAGTCTGCTTCCAATTTACTCAAATCAGATTTGTCTAGGATCCTAGAGCCCATATGAACATGTTTTCAGGATACCTCTTAGATGTAATGAAGAAATAATATACAATTAATAACTCTAAGACAGTAACCTGGAAGCCTCCCCCTAACATTTACACCTATGAACCCTTCACGATGGTAGAGTTCAAGAATACCCCGAGGGAAATGTTTTCTAAATGATGCACTGAAATTCTTACCTCAGTAAACAATATTCATACCATACAAAGGACTAAGGTGTTGTGGATGTTTGTTCGTTAAAGTGAAGGACATGCCTTGCAATTTATATTATCACTAAATATTTAGGGGGTTGGTTGGGAGCTTGTTTGGGGTTTTTTTTTTAATCTGATACAGCTAACATTTTCTGTCTGGGATCAATGCTGTCACAGCAGCAATGAATAATAAAACAGTAGCACCTTTATTTACATTCCTAAAATACCATTAAAACCATTCCCAGGCAGGCACAATGTTATAGACTCAAACTACGCCACTCTGCTTGAAGATATAAAAGACATTTTGTTTAAGAAGCCAAGAAATTAGTAGTATAACAAAGTAGCCAAAAATGCTGTCGTGCTTTTTGTTGTGTATGAATTGCATAGCTGAGGAGGTACAAGTGGCTGACATAATGACATAATGAGTCATGACTGGAGCTGGAAGGCTTATTTGCCCCTAAGTGACACAAAACCAGGGAATTAACATCAAAGTAGCTTATATCCAATATAAGATCTATTGCTTCACTTCACAGCAGGTTTTTAAACTCAACTGTTAAAGGATGGAATATTGATCTACACCTCCGTGAAATAATGAAACTTGAATTTTTAAAAAGCACATCTTATTTGCTGTTTCAGTGACATTTCTTTTCATGCTGAATATATAACATTGTTAATAATTCTTTAACTAATATTTCACTCTAAACACAACCATCTAGAAGGTGAATAACATCAACAAAACAGTGGCTGCTTATGCCCAGAAAAGTCAAAGCTTTCAAAATAAATATCAGAGCAAAATAGAATATTTTTATTGGTTGCTTATATCTTCAGGTAGCAAAGTTAGAAGTATCTTGCAGCATTCACAGACCTGTTCGACGTAAGATGCCCCTGAATGTCATCAAATCCAAGCGCCCTCTCAAAGCTAGATGAGATCAGCCCCAGCTTTTCCTACCTGAAGCTCGAAATCATGAGGATGGAGACCCATAATTCTCTGGGTAACCTGTTCCATGTACTGCATCACCTCCTTGGAGAAGACTTTTCTTCCTCAGCATGTGCTCTGGAGTGCCCATGCTGCACCTTGACGTCACTCTCTCTCATCATACCATCAGCCACTATCAGGAACAGCTTTCTCCATCATCTCTGTACCCCTTCTTTGACATTAAAAAAGTATCAATACAGTTGCAAAACCAAGATGAACGGTCATATTGGAAATAAGGAAATATAGTAACAGTTCTAGACATGGAAAAATACTGCTCATAACACAAAGGAAAAAAATCCTAACATGATGGATCTTGAGGGAAAACTTTGCACTTTTACTCTGCATATTTACTTTGCACTTGAACAAACTGACTGGAGGACAAAATGCTATTTATCCAGACAATATAAGATAACTTTACCAAATTTACTCAAAAAGAACTCCAGCATTCAGAAAAACATCTCCAGAAGTCCTTTTCAAAGGCTACTTCCCTCCTGCTACCCATTTCAAATGGTCAGGGTAGGAATCTGTGGTATAAAGGCAAAACACAGGGGATAGGAAAGGAAGGAAGATGGCCTCCTGGCCCATGGCAGGCTGTTGGAAGTAGAAGAGCTTTAAGACCCCTTCAAACCCAAAACATTCTGTCATTTGTCACCATTTCTGTGACATGCACATGAGCAGGAGTGAGTGGATGTGTGAAGTAAGAAAAAAGAAAACGCTTTACCTGGGATACAACCATAGCACTCAACAAAGCAGATTTAAAGAAGCTTTTCCTCAGCTGCTCTGTGCTAAAAGTTTTCTCAGTCTTCAGGGACAAACTGCAAACCCCTCTGGACTGGTCCCAGCACCGAGTGGATGTGCTCTTGTCCCAGGTAAGCCCTAAGACAGACAGCGAGTAAGACGACTTCGGGAAACAGTAAAAAAACCTTCTCGCAGGCGTGTTACCAGAGTGCCATCTACCGCGAGCAGGTACCTGAAGCTGAAAAGCATCCGCTCCACGCTTGAGGGAACGCAAGATCTCTGAGAGATCCCCATTAAGAAGGACTCACAGGGGTGCCAGGAGGTACCTACCCTGACCGGAGGGACGCGCTGACCCGCGCCAGGCCCGCGGACGGTGACATGGGAGCGAGTTTCCCCTCAGGTGAGCTGAGGCGAGGTGTGAGGTGAGCTGAGGTAAAGCGCGCCCGCCATCGCCCGCGCGCCGCCTGTAGAGAACAACGGCAGCGGGCGGGAAACCGGCCGGAAGCCCGGCGACAGGTGCCTTCAGCGCCATGGGGCGCCCCCTGCTGCCTGGGCGCGTCAGGCGGGCTCGGCCCGACCCCGGGGCTCGGACAGCGGCCGCCATCGGCTCCTGAGCGCGGGGACGAGGTGCTGCGGAGGGCGAAAAGGAGGGAGAACCCTGCCCTCGGTCCGCCTTTCCGCTGCATGAAGGCGAGACCCCGCTGCGTGCGGCCCCACCGCGACCGCCCGTCAGGTGCGCGGTGAGTGATCCGGTAACGCGCGACCTCTGGGGAGGGCTGAGGGGAGGGAGGGCTGAGGGAAAAGGCGGGAAAACCGCTCGCTCCTCGACGGGCGGGTTTAAACCGGCACCGAAAGGGTGCTCAGGGCAGTGCTGGAGTCACCATCCCTGCAAGTATTCACACATGTAGACGAGGCCCTCAGTGCCATGGGTTAGTGGTGGCCATGGCAGTGCTGGGGTTAGGCTTTAAGAACTTAAAGGTCTGTTCCAACCTGGTTGACTCAGTGATTCAGGACAGCAGACAGACACCATCTTGTATTGCTCTGCCCCCTCAGCCCAGGCTTGGCTTTTCCCTCCTTTTCTTCCTCACTACTACAACATGGAACTGGAAACCCAGCCCAAGATCAGCAACCGGCTGGTGCTTTGAGAGGTACCGCGGAAGGGAGTGCCACAGTCAAACAGAGAGAGATCTTATTTAGTCCTTAAATATCTTATTTATCCATTGAAGATCTTATTTACCCCTTCAAGATATAATGTATTCCTTGACAATCTTATTTATCCCTTACTTATTGCTTAAAGGATTTAAATTCCTCAAGGGGTTTTATTCCCTTTCCCCCTTTCTGCACCTTTTTTCTCCTTAGCAGTATCAGTTCTGATTTGTTTGCAGAAGACAGCAGAGCATCTGTACCACTGCGGGTTCAAAAGGATAAACAGGCAGGAAAGTGAAGCACTAGTTCATGGTTTCCCTTTACAATTTAAGTCCTTTTATTGGCAAGACTGTGATGTTGCCTTACCTTGTCTCAGCACAGGAAGGGAAAACAAGTCCCTGCACAGGGGAGGAAATAAAGCACAATTCCCATCCTTCCTCTCCCTTCCCAGCAGCAGATTTCAGCAGAAACCAAAAATTGCTTTGTCACTAAAGCAGCAACAGGTTAAGTGACACTGCTTGAATAGCAGCACCTGACTTAAATGCATTAGTGCTAGGAAGGACCTTACAACTAGTTCTAATAAACTAAAGAAATACTGTGCTGTTTAGTAGAAACAAGTTGAACTTTTAGAGCTAGTATTGTGCTGGCAACAGTGAAAAAAAGATATGCCTTTAAAGTCATCATCTAAAAACTGAGTATTGAGGTTGAGGTCAGCTCTCACTGAGAGGAAAGCTCAGGTTGACTGAGGCCTCATACGGGAAGGTGGTATTTAACTTTAAACATACTGTGAGCATAACATGGCTTTATAAACTTTGCTTTGAGCATATAGGCCCCTATAGCCTGCTGCTGATGTGTCTCGCCCTCGGACAGAAACAAGAGCAACGGTTTGAGCTTTTTTCATTTTATTAGCACAAAATCAGGTAGAGAGTGAAGACAAAGAAAGGAACATACACGTGTACTTGAACATGGAAAACTCACTGCACAAATGGGAATGATTTCTTCCTTCCTGGGATCCTGCCAGTTACTTCCTCTCACCTTGAGTACCAGAACACTGGGATGGCGCTTGCAAGCCACAATACCTGATCTTACAAGCCTGCAGCACTTCCTTAAAAAAACCCTGCTGTTCCATTACCAAAAAGGGGCTCAGCCTCAGTTCAGAACCACAACTGCTACTAAGAGACTTGAAGGAGAGCACTTGAATTCCCAAGTCTCCTAGTAACTCTGGGAGCAGATCCTTTATGTATTTAGTATCGTACAACATCTTTAAAACAAAGGAAAAACATTTACACAGCATGTGCATACAACCTAATGTTAATGCATGTATATTCTTTTTTACATATTTTGATGAAAATCCATTCTCTAAGCACAGAAGCAATCCCGTGGTTATTTGTGACCACATAAATACATCAGTTGCAGAGACTGCTTACAGGTACAGATCTTCTTGCAGAAACTTTTATAGTGGCACTTTATATAGTCAGTTGGTCCAGTGGCTTCGCAACACCGATACACACACAGGGACAGGTAAAAAGAGGCGAGATCTTTACGGGCCAGTAGCTGAGCTTACTGCATAGCAAGGCTGATGTACAGTATGACATCTGCAGTAATAATACCAATACCAATAAATTAGATTAAAAGAATTCAGATATACTTCCCATAGTATGAAAGCCAGCATTCACAAAATCAGGAAAAAAAAAAACAAACCACTATTCTATTCGGATTGCATGGCAACAAACAAGGTGTTTGCCACAGTACAGAATCAACACACTTTCAAGGTCCAGTATTATTAGTAGGTTGTGGCACACTGAAATTTAATTGCCATGCAAGGATAATGCCCTCAGACATTTTCCTAGGAATTGTCTTGGTTATCAGTGAGGGTAGAGAGAGATCCACCATCAGAAGCCATTAACTTCATAATTTTTCCACTTGGGAATAGCTGAAAGTGGTTGCTTTACTCCAACGGATGGCAGACATTCCAGTTTAGTTAGCCATGCAGTTGTTTTGTGAATAGGATTAATCACACAGATTTATAACATCTATGTTTTTGCAGAAGAGAGCAGGTAGTTTATTTCTGCTTTTAATACTTCCCTTCCTTCAAAGGGGACATACCAAGAAGCGTGGTCTGAAAGCAAAGTATCACGATCTCTTAAAATGAAGCTCCAGGTCAGCTCTCCAAACCACCACAGAATCACTAGAACAGAGCTCTACCTTGCATCCACTGAACGAGTACAGAATCCATGAGGATAATCTGAGCACATCGGTAAGAACAAGAATTATTTTATGGAATGATTTGTGAGACCAGCCCCACCAAACAAAAAGCTTGAGTTTCACAAGCCTAAATAATACCACCACTTTTGTTGTTCATGACAAAAGGGTAAACTTAAGCAAAAGTGGATGTTTTATAGATAAATCTAAGAAAAGAAAAAAAAACAAACAGTTGAGCAAGTGACCATTCAGTGTTTCACCCAAAATTCATTCATTTTTAAGTTTTGACCTGGCAACCAGTCAGACTGTTATAAAACAGGACTCCAAACTGAAAACCCACTGCTCTTGCAATAAAGCTGGTTTCAAACCGGCAGTTCTCACTCCACTGGCCTCAAAGTATTTTTACAGTAGTTTCAGTTGTCCAACATGAGTTACAAGCTGCTGCTCCACAGTTCGCACCACTCTTCTCCTGTGAAACGTTACTTCAGGCTTTCAGACTACTCTTCTCTTGTTCCACAAAAATTTGGAGTGAAGAGCTGACAAGTCCATCCAGGGCCTTTCGCTCTCCTCTAGACGGCGTTCCTGGGTGTGCCATTGTGAGTCACTGCTTTCATATTTGAGGCGCTTGACTGATGGTTGCAGATTCTGTGGGAGGCAACACCTACCTCAAAGACTTCATGAATGGCTTTGCGGAAGCAATGAAAATTGTAGTCTATCAGACCTGTCAAGAAGAAAAAGAGGGGAGAGGAAAAGCTGTGCTCAGCTTGGCACATTTCTGTACTCAACAGAGCTTAAAAATGAGCATGTTTCATTTAACCACCAGCTATTTTGCTACTTATTTTAGTATGAATTTGGATTTAGCAGATTTAACAAAGTTTGACTGATGCCAGTATTTATTTAGACTGTCTCAGTTTTATAAAAAGGTACTCATTTGGGATGCAGGGAGTATATTCATAATTAAACAGCAGGTGAGGGGACAACACAAGACTACCACCTAAAAACAACTAGGACAGCACAACCATCACTTAAATGTTATCTTGCACTTTATGACATTGATATACATCTTAACTGCAGCAAAGAAAACATTGAGATCCAATACAGTACAGTTATTAAAAGAACATATCCTCTTTTTCTCTTTTTAAAATACCAAGGGAAGGACTGGCATGATTCAAGTCATACTTTGAAATTACACTGTCATTTCTACCCTGTAACATATGCAAGATCACTTGTACCATCATCTCCTACAGGTCCAAGTAACTATATAGTTAGGTACCATAGCAGATGGTAGTGATACAGGCCACATTAGCTACACAAATCATTTCAGCAGAAGGACAATGATTCATGAGAATAAAAATAAGATCTCTTTGTATCTATCTCTAGGAAAAGACAAAATTCCTCCCAGAAGAAATTAAACATATTGAGTTACACAAAAAATGAAGGTGACTTACAAAGTCATATTAATGTATTTTATAGTTGATAAAAAACATTAGATAAAAGCCACGGAATGAGGGGAAGTCCTTACCTTTGCGCTCAAAACTCTCTTCTCTAAGAATGCAAACTAATGCCAAAAACTTTGTTACTTCCTTTAAGTACAGGACTGTTGTGTTATTGAGCTTGATAATTGCCATTGATTCTTTATCATAAGCACTTCCAGTGCCATCTTCCTTTAACCTAAGAAAGAATAAGTTAACACAATACATAATCTGGTATGTTAATATAATATCTAGTATGTTAGTACCTGTTAAATGCAGTTAAAAGAATATTGCTCATACTGAATGGTGAGCAAGTGAAGAACTTGCAGTGCAGGTCTTCAGTAAGACCATTATCACACCTTAAGTTTCTCTGGAAAGCTAGACCTAAACAGAGTAGAGGCCTTCACCATACACTGTACTAGCTGAGCAGTTAAGAGCAGGCTATCAGCATTTATTATTTTGTTATCAAACTAAGAGCTATGGATGTTTAGGGGATACTGAGTTTACAGCTGAGCATTCTTAACAGAGGTAGTATATAGTACATTATATACAACATAAACTATGGCATAGTTTACCTTCAAACCAGAGTCACTGCTACTCACTCACTGTCTCACCAACTTTACAGTGCCACAGTAAAGGTATCAAGCAATTAGTCTGAAGATTCTAATGCAGGACTTCTATGTAGAAATGTCTCAGCAAAATTACTTCTGGTAAATTACTACAAAGGTTTCCTTCGTGAGGCTGAGGCAGGAGTGTAACAAGGAGCAGGACATTTTTTGGTCTTAAGCTAAAGCAACCTGCATTTACAAGAAAAGATTAGAATGCTGCTTTCTATCTGCAAGTTATTAATTAAATACTGTAAAGCAAAACGATGTATGACAAGCTACTTCTAAGCACTCACTCCTGGAAAAAAGGGAAACAACCCAAACCAAACAATTACACAACCCTGGGCTGACCATCAGCAGACAGCCTATTAAGTGTTGTGGTATTTGTTGGCAGCATTGTATTTTCCAGGCTACAACCACAGTTCTAAAATAAGCTACTGCTTCTCCAGAGCTACTTCAGAAATCCACTGTGAAGTAAAATTCAGGGGTAAATGGTGAGAAACAAGCACTATGCACCCCTCAGAGACAGGCAGCAGGAAATGAGTTGACCTCACAAAATAGCAGCACGTCTCAAAGCCACACTGATGTAAGTTACACTTCGCAGCTACAGCATGCTACTGGCCCCAGTTACGTGCAGGTATTAACAGCCTTGCACCCACCATGCCAAATGAGACCCACCAGTATTCACATTTTACATTAAACACTTGACTTACAAGAGCAGAGGGAAACAGAGTACAAATGCTGGATCCAGCTGCCAAATTATTTGGCTTTATTCTAGTTAGTTACAGAACCAGTGTGCTCTACAGAGCACTCAATAGCATCTTGCTGGAGGACAAAGCCAGCACCACTTGTGCAGTGTGCAGCCCATTCTACAACTTTTAAGGATTTTTTTTCCCAAGGAGTGTTCATCACTTACCCATATATACAGGAAACATCTATCACTACATCAATCATGTCACAGCACAACTCATATGACTGCATGTCCACAGGGGAACTGTCTGTTGCAATGTAGATTTTGCTGACTACATCGAAGAGAAAAGCCTTTTCAATGCCTGAATTCTTCAGAAAGAGAAGGGATTCGAATGAATTTTTTAAAATAATTACATTATTAACATCTCAAGTAGAATTCAAACACTTTCACATTCTTAAGAGCAGGAATTGGTTTAAATATAAATGGGAGGCTTAAGACAGAATCAATAATTACAGCATATAGTTAATGAATACAATACCCTTGTTGCTATAGCACATATCAACATCACCTTCTAGTTGACAAAAATAAAACTGGGGACTCTGATAGAATTCCTTTTAGTTTATTCTTAGGTTATTACAGACAGTCCTTTACCGATACAGGAAAAAAAAAAGCATTATACAGTAGTGTGGAGCAACACATCTGACCCACACAGCTCCCCTTTATCACAACTGGGTTTTATCATGTTGTCCAGATGCCTGCAACAGCCTCACAGACATAACTTAAATGAGACAGGCTACAGCAGCCTTGTCTCTAGGGTGATGTTTTATTTGATTTAAAGTATACAGCAGCAAATTTCTATGTCACAAATTCTATACAAAACACAAATGTTAACAGAAAAGGGGCAAAAGTCTCATAGGCCACATGAAATAGTTTAGTTCAAGGCCAAATTCGTATTATGACAAAAGTCTCTTGTCAAGTACATCTACGTTAAACTACTAAGTGCCTTAGCAGACTAATGAGTATACTGTGCTGGCAGAAAGCTTCCAGACAACAGTTCTAACCAGCCAGACTGTTCTTTCACAGTATTTAGAGAAACCACACAAAGCACACACCAGTACAATTTGACTGTGGGAAGGAGCTTCTAATACAGGTAACTGAGAGAGCAGAGAACAGAGGGGCTCACTTTACCATTCCCCATATGTCACTCCAAGTTCTGTTAGATTAACACTTACTGATATAAAGATATTTAGTAGATTTTCCAGCGTTGGCAGTTGTGGAATAAGCTTCTGTACCACTTTACTGAAGGCTTCAAATATTGAATGGTCATAGATACTGGTCAAATAAAAGCTGAGGGAGGGAAAAGGATTAAAAAAGAACAAAGATCCAAGAATATTTCAGAACTGTAACAGAACTGTTAAAGCTATGTTTTCTAACATTCAGGCCTGATGATTTAGCTGGGATGCCTTTATCACAGATGTAACTGGCCACTGCACCAAGAACCTCATTGCTGAGCAACTACAGTAAACATGAAACAGAATTCCCCTGTCCCTGGGAGATGGGAGTACAGACAGAAAGATTTGTTTATGCTTCACAATAGGCTTAACCTACAGAATGCTTATCACAAGGCAAATGATTGACTAGATATCTTCAAGTCCTGTTCCTGGTTTTCCACTTTGTTCACCAATAGATACTGGCAGTACTTAAAGGCCCCAAGAGAATCAAAATAGCAGTAAAACCAGAGAACAGATAGCTCCTTTTAAAAGGTGCTGGTAGAAGACACCTTAAAAGTGAACATCAAGTAAGGGACTAAGCTTTTATACCCAAACAAAAGTCAGTGCCAGCCAGGATCAGAGGGCAGGCAGCTTCCCCTCTCCCTCCCCTGCTCCCTCCAGGCCACATGTACAAATTCAGCCTGTTATGCTGATTTAAAAGTATGCAAAAGGCCCTTGAATTACTGGCGAGTTGATGAATAAATCCATTGATTGGAATGTGATCCAGTAGTCTGCATTATTTCAGTCAGCCCAACAGCTGAGGCTTGGCCATAATTTCAGCAGTGTATTTTATAACAAGAGTTTGTGCAATATTAAGAAACTAACAGGCCATGCTCCAGCCTATCCACTAGTACATCTAAAAGACCTTCATCTGTATGCACATCAGCAGCAGTAGAATCACACATGCCAGAACCTTTAACTCACCTAAGGTGAAGCTTTTCAAGCCCAGCATCCGTAAGGTCATCATTTGCCCTCTGATGAATATCCCTCTGAGTTTCTATTTTATGGTCATCCGATAAACCATCAACTTTATGAATAAAAACTTCAAAGTTCATTTCTGGGTTGACCTTGTAGGCTTTTGAAACTGTAATATGGAGTCTTGTTAAAGCTTCCATGTAGTCATCCTGTAAATCAGTTTTGGCAGGAATGAATGACAAGGCTTATCTCCAATAACTATTCCATTCTGCACAAGGACAAAATATTTCAGTGCAAGAACTTCTCTTCTGTAACTAAACAGAAGTATGGGAGAGTAGAATATTTTGGAGTGTCAGAAATCCAAGTAGCTTAGGTTCTGTTATGTACATTAAGTGGCATTAGCTATACAAAGCTCAGCTACACAAATAGGCTTCAGAGCAAAAGGCAGGTTACACTTCAACTCCAGCAAAAGGCGATCCCCAAGATGGTCCTAACAACCAGGTAATGTCCCATGGTACAATTCCTAAGTTCATTAGAAGCTACCAGATACCAAATAGTACCAGGACTTGAAATTGAGGTCAGAAGTGTGCTGTTATTAAATGAACTCCACAGCAGTCAACAGCAGAGGGAAGGGCTAAGTCAGACCATCTAGCACAGCAGGTTCTCTTTATTACTGTAGAAAGGTAAGCTCAGAGCACTCGCCCCTTCCCACTCTCTCCACCAGAGCGTATGTTCCAGTCACTTCACAGAGATAAAACCACGCACCCAAAGTCAGATTCCCAATGCATCCTTTCATACATAAAGAGATGTCTTAAACTTAGCTAAAAATACAAATTACTGGCTTCTCCATTCCTCTCGCACACAAAGCAAAAAGGAAACTCCCTTGTGATTCTCAGTGATTTGCATTTACCTGGGCATCAATAACATATATTAGAGCACCAGTTCCTCTGAAGATCATCTCATAATCAAATGTGGGATCGAAAAAGTCCATCTGTCCAGGAAAATCCCATATTTGGAAATTCACAAATGAACTGTTGGAAATATCATCTTTGTAGATCTTGTTGGTACTTTCCAAGAACAGAGTCTCATTTGGAGACATTTTGTGAAACACCACCTGGTAAAAGAACACAAATAATAGTCTTGACTTTAGAATGTTAGAAGAGACTGGTGAAACTCCTGTGAGTTAAATCTTACAAAGAGGTTTATTCATTCCAAAGCGTACATTTGCCTTTTGGTAAAGAACTTTCTGCATCAGCTGAGGCAGTAACTTCCCCTGGACCAGAACCAAGCATCCAGAGTTAAACCTTTTCACAAGTCTAAATAACACTGCTGCTCAGATACACACATCCCAGTTACTGTTTCATCCTTGCAGGTCTAACACAGCATTTTCCAATTCGTCTGTATCAGCCAAATTCAGATCTAATACAAAGCCACCATGTTAATGCAGCAACTGTGAGCTTTAAGACTGGAGAGGAAAGGTAATTCCTAAAGGAACCTTTGCTTTTAGTCTGGTGTCAAGCATTACAACACAATATAATCAGCCTGATCCTAAACTACAATAGAAGTGTAAAAAATAACATCTCAGTTTTAGAGACCCAAATAGCTGGGTCTATTAACAACTGAGTTATGTTTGCTGACCCTCTCCTTTCAAGCACCCTAAAGAAAGGATGAAAGCTTGCACTCCAGTTGATAAACACTACAGCTGCACTGGTGAAAAACACACTCACTGCTACTACTCAAAAAGCCCTGCTGTGATTTTAGCCCTTCCCTGAACAAACACAACTAGTACATATCCCCCCAGCCTGCTGCGGGGTCAACAGCAATCCTTGTGCTCAAGCAACTCAACTTTATATTCTAATAGTTACTACAAGTGTAAGGTGTTCAAATGCCAGGGCTGCAAAAAGAAAGATGTTTCCTATATAGTGCTTGGTAACTTACTTATTTTAATGTTTTCCACAGTTACAGAAGTCACCCATTAAAGAGCTCTAGTGCAACAATTACTGTCAAAAAACTGCAAGACAAACCACTCCACCCCCAGCATAGCTAATGGATTGCTTGGTGAGATTCAAAGTAGGACGTCAGCCTACATT
>JANHGB010022445.1:46114-85715 GCA_026283785.1 Coracopsis vasa
CGGGGCGCGGGGGGCTGCGGTGAGCTGCGGGGCGGGGGGTGCCTCTTGTCCCGGGAGAGGCCGGGGGCGAGCAGGAGGCAGCGACCGAGTGGGGTGTCTGTGTCGGCCCCGGGTCCGAGCCCCGCGCCCCCGGGGAGCGGCCCGGGATAAGACGAGTGTTGTTAATTGTGATTGCTTGCAATGATCCCCGCTGCGGCGGGCACCGGGGCGGTGATGCTGAAGCGGCGGGGCACAGCTATGCCCATGTGAGAGCCACAAAAGCGGGCGAAGCGGAGCTGTTCTCGCAGCTGGAGCAGCGATCCCTCAGCCTTTCGGTCGGATCCTTTTAGGAGATTTCTTTACATTCCTCCTGCTTTTTCTTTTTTCCTTTTTATTTTCTTTTTTCTTTTTTTTTTTCTTCCTTTTTTGAAGCGACTTTTTAATATGGAGACACGTTGGTTGATCAGAGTCTCCAAAAGAAAACTGTTTGGAAGCATGTCTGAAATGTTTGGTAGACCGCCCTTGTTTTAAACTGCCTCTATAGTGAATTCTGCCCTTACACAGGAGACGTACAGATTCTTTTCCTTTCCAAGTTCATAGTTGTTAGGTTTTTTCCTCCTCAGAGAATCGGTGCATAATGAAAGCAGTTGGTCTCTATAGAATCAACAGTATTGAATTACTGCGCCCTTGCCAATCTGTATCTTCAGCTAGTTTGCTTTTCCTTTCTGCTCTTGCAGAGCTCCTGCGTTGCATCCTTTGTACTTTGGGTTCACATAAATAAAAAGGGTATTATTAAACTTATTTAAAGAAGCAGGAGGACCTATTGAATACACACACATGCTTCCCTGTAATCAGCCAGGGAGCTGAATATAGAAATAAAGAGAGGAATAGATTTGCATTTGGATGTGCCATATATATTGTCTTTGCAAAGAGAGGGTGCTTGGGACCTTCAAGGCATAAAAGAAAGCTGCCAGGCTTGTGGTTTCGCTATGAACCTGTGATTAGATTTCTAGCTGCATCTCCTCTCGTTCTCTATTACATTTAAATGGGAAATTAGCTCCTTTCACAATAAGGAAGTTTTAATTTTCTTAAATACTTCACCAACAGGCAAATAAAGGCATTGTGAGGAGTGCATGACCTTGAAGAAAATTCATTTTGTAGGTTGGCTTTTCGGCTGGAGGCAACATCAAGGGGCTCATGAAACAGATCTGAGAGAGCCGGGGCAATATCCTTGGGTTAGGGGAGGTTACCTCGGTAAGGCTAGAACTTCCCAAAGGAAATACCTCTGTGCCTGCTGGGATGTGGGATATAGCTGTGAGCTCTGTTCCAGAAGGCTGAGAGTTGTATCAGCCATTCTGCCTCTTGCTAGAACAGTCTCTCCTGAGCAGCCTTCCCATGCACAGCCTTACACATGTGAATTTAAAAAAAGGGATGACATCAGTTGCACTGCAGTTCTGTGATTAAAGAGTTCCTCGCGGTGCTTTCAAGGGAAGTTGGTAGGAAAGGGGGAAAGTTTGATGGAAAAACTGAAGCCTTGATTTATGTAGCCCTCCCAGCTCAAGCATTGTTCTGGTGGCTTAGAAAATCCCCGTCCTGTCCTGCCAGGTGGAGACTGTCTCCAATGATTGCTCTGCTGGGGATAGTCCATGCATAGGCATTTGTCAAATTGCGCAAGGCAAAACCATTCAGGACACTTGAACACTGTTTGCTGATGTGCTGGAAGATGCTGAAAATGTGTTTTTTGCCCCAAATTTAGCTGTGTTCGGTTTTACCAGAGTAATGGCAGTCAACGGAAGCTGCTGACCTGTGGCTGCAGAAGAGATTTTTGGGTGGTTGCAAACTGAAAGTTTATAAATGTATTTTGCTAGGTTGGCCACAATTCAGCAATTTTTCTTATCAGTGTAGTTGGTCAATCAGATCCATTGTTTGTCTTTCATTTTCCAAATGACATTACGGGTTCAGAACTGTTCTTGGAACAGTCCTTTTATAATGATAAAGTTTTTCTGGAAGACTGAATTGTTGGATGAAATCCTATTTATAAATGCATTGCCTGTTTCGAATTGCTCAAAGATAATTGGTCAGATAAAGTCTTTCCTCTACTTTGACCAAAAGGCACCTCTTTCTTCACCCTGGCAGACTGAGCAGTGCACTTTCATTTTAACTAAGAGAGGAATTGCTCTCCCCTGTCCCATGGACTGAAGTAATTTATTAAACCCCCAAATGAACAGAACACCCCCAAACTAAAATTTGCCTACCTGTTGCGTTAAATCAACAGGGTTTGATTTAACAATGAACAGATGAAGAGGTAAATCAACTGGAGAAGCCTACAGATGCTGTTTCCCTTCTGTTGTTTCTTTCACCAGGAATAGCTCGAGGTGGAAAATGTCTTTCCATTCTGATTAAATGTAGAGAAAACATGGAGGGACCTTCATCATTTGGCTCCTGGAAAAGCCAAACAATCTACAGTTCAGATTTTATATAGAAATGGAAATACTCTTCTCAAATAGTGAAATTCAATTTAAAATCCTATCGAGCACAGTGCAGCTCATCTTTATACCTAAATTTATTCAAAGATGTTTCCTGTGGTTGTTGCATCTTTAAATCCTTGCACAGCCTCACCCTTTCTCTCCACAATTCCATGTAATGTTACAAGAGCACACGCTATTTGTGCCGGAGAAATTTGTATCAGGAGCTTGGGAAACTTGTGTTTGCCAAAAATCCGATGGTTAACACACAATGGATGAAGGTTTTGTCAAATTAACAGCGAGGTTTCTAACCAGAGTGGTATTGAAATGAGTAATAGGCTAGGGCTAATGAAAGGCAGCTTCTATATTTGAACCGGTTGGGGAGGCATTTGAATGGGAAAGAGCTGAGATGTGTCAGATACGCTTAACAACGGTCCTGAGGTGGTGGTGGAAATCGCTCTTGTCTAGATGACAGCTAAATGGTGCACAACACATTCCTCCAGCAGGATGGGTGCCTCCTGTGGCTGACCTGACCGCGGAGGGGTGAGCAGGACCTCCTCGCCTTCAGGCTCCACGTGGTGCCA
Organism: Coracopsis vasa; assembly: GCA_026283785.1. NCBI lineage: Eukaryota > Metazoa > Chordata > Aves > Psittaciformes > Psittacidae > Coracopsis > Coracopsis vasa. Next base: position 49,143 of record JANHGB010022445.1, read on the forward strand.
GCCCTTCCGGCGTCTCCAGTGGGAGAATCTCCCATTGCATCTCCTATGCAGCGTGGGAATTTACGCTTGGATGTCAATATTTTCTTGCCTCCCTCCCCTGACCGCTGCCCATTGTTCGAGGTGATTTGAAGGCAGGTGGTTAAGCAAGAGCGAATTCTTTATTATTGAGGCATGCCGTTTTTGTGTCTCCTACAGGTGATAAACTAGGTGTGCAGCATTGCAGGTGATGGGTGGAACTTGTCCAGACTTGCAGTGTAGGCTGGGAGGCCGCGTGGATGTTGGTGGTGGATGGGTTGCATACCAACATCAGGCTTTGTGGCTGCTCTTATCTGTGGTGCTCTCTTGAGTTAACTCACTGGTGAGCAAGGCAGCAAAGAGCACACATCCACACCCCAACGCCATGGAGGGTGCTAATTTCTCCATGCTAATTGCTTGCCTTGGCAGACACTTCAAACAGGGCTCAGAAAAGGGTTAGTAGCCAGATAGGGGCATGAAGCATCCCGTGAAGATGCAGGACTTGAGGACTGGCAGGCTGGGCGAGGTGAAAATTCTCCTGACCTGGTGAGGTCCTTACATGGAGCTGCAGGATACAGGAAAAAGGGTGGAACATCTAGAACAGTTGAGCAGGCAGCAAGTGGTGTACCACAGCAGGGTGAGCAATGGACAGCTGCTGCCACAGGCAGGCAGGAGACACTCACTGGCCAAAGCACGAGTAAAAGACTTTCCAGTTGGGATCCAGTTGTTGATCCTGGCCCAAATAGGGTCATTGGTATTTAACAAAGGAGCCAAATTCCCTTTTAAGAATCTGGCTGGGATCTGATTGCAGTGCTTCTCCCACAGCCTTCCTCACAACTGCGAGGAATACAAAGTATGAGTGGCATTTGTGTCTGGTAAACACAAGGGAGAATGGGGCTTGTTCTGGCAGAAGTGACTTCAATTTCTTATTTTCAAGAAATTATTTTGTATTCTTAAGAAAGATGCTTTTAATAACTAACCCTTTGTCAGCAACTCAGAAATCCCAAGTTTAGACCTTCTCCAGGCTGATGACCCCATCTGCCAGTCTTTTGCAAAACAATGGTGGTTGTAGGGTCCCACTTACAGTAGAGCAGCAGGAATTTATGGCTTGTGGGTAAAAGATGATGTTTTTGTATATCCTTTTTAAAATACTGATGCCTGTTATCATAATATGCACACTACTTTTGTCAGAAATGAGTAGTAAAGACCATGTAGTGAGGAAAAAATATCTCTGCCTTTTCCAGGAGCCAAAATCTCATCTTCAAGGAGCATTTCTGATTAGATTCGTTCTCTGGTCCCTCCTCCCCCTTTAGCTACTAATGATGCACTGTAGGAGGAGTTCTCGGTATTGTGAATAGGGAATTAGTTCAGTAAATTGTTTGGTTTGGTTCCAGTCTGACTTTAGTTAAACTACAAAATAACACTTCAGGTTGTTCTGGTTTGAGTGAAAATGGTACCTGTTCAGACCAGTTTTTGGTTTGGGTTTGGTTCAACTCTGATCAACACTGATTACAGGTGTAAATTCTGCCTCAATAATAGCCTTATGTTGCCTGTTTTTCTGCCTCTTCTGGGCTGGGAGTTGAGGTTTGTAGGGCCTGTCATTGATTTTGCTTCTGATTCCCTGTGTGACCTTTGAGCAAGTGGCTTTATCGTAGTCTTGCTTTGCATGTAAGGGAGGTAGGAAACAATGTTTGGCTTACATGGGTATATGAGAGTTAATTAATTAACATGCAGGCATAAAGCATCTCCAGGAGGAAGGTCATAGAGGTGCAAAAATAGATTAATTCACTGCTGCTTTTGTAGCTTTCTGCTTTTCCACTCTTCAAAAGGAAACCTTGTGAAGCTGCTCAGCCTTCACTGTGATTTAGAGCTGGAACAGGTTGATCGTATACCGAGAACTATCTTTAACCAGCCTCGCGCAGCACATACCCAAATCTGTGCTGCAGCCAACTGGCATGATTAATTCAGCGTTACCATTGGCATCTCGGCTGTTGAGACTGGAGAAACAACTGTACTTGAATTCAGGAAGGCATCACCTATCAAGACAGTGCTAAGTGGAGCTGTGTGTCATGCCCCCTGAGACATACACAACACGTTGCCAAGTGTGTCATTAAAGCAAGAGCTTTTTGTTGCTCTCTACTCTTATGCTGGATAGTGCTGGGCATGTGCCCTCTCTTCTATTTTATTTACGGTCTAGAGGGGAATTGCTTTGCTAAGAGGTAGGATATCTGGCAAACATCACTTTTTCCCTTTTATTTCACTAGATGATTGCCGCAGGTTAGAAGGATCTGTGTGTCACCATCTGACCCTACTGTAGATGCTTAAAATCACACCCCTAAGTCTGTGTGCATAGGCAAAACCCTTAGAGAGCCCTCACCGCAGGCAAAGGAAATAGCTGCTTCCGTGAACGTTATAATATGACAACCTATGGAGGCGCTTAAGTGTGTTTAAGGTGTTTAACTTTATGGAGTCAAGTTTGAATGTGCGGGCATTAGTGTTTACTTGACATGAAAAGGATGAATCACCTTGAAGCTTATGGCGTGCTAGTAGGGATCCTCCTTGCATATCACGTTCAATGGCTTTTTAATTAGGAATGCAGCTAAGCACTTTGGTCCTTGTTAGCTCCAGTGGGTTTAGCATATGAGCTCGTTGAGTTTTGGATTTGCACTTGTGGACAGTCAGTGTCCTGCCTGCACAGTTTGCCTTGAAAGGAAACATTTTCTTTCTCATCAGCATCCCACTGTTTGCAGAGCCTAACTGTGAGGGTTGGTAGCTAAAATAAGAGCAGGCTTTCCTAAGGTGGAGTGTGTGTGTCACCGTGATGGATGTGGTGGGTTCAGGAGAGAAGCAGGGAAGCAAATCTGCTGAACCAGGCAGGGGTAGAGCTAGTGAGAACCCAGGAGCAGGGGTGTGCTTGCTGGGGTGGCTTCATGAGCTGCAGATGTGATCAGGCCAGGTGTGATCCCCTGAAACATGTGTCAGATGCCGTCTGAGTTTCCTTATGGGGAAGGTGTGTGCAATCTCCTCCATCTCTTCTCTTTGTATTTGCATCTGTCTTATCTCCTTTGTCTCCTTTCTTGTGCCTGGAGTAGTTTGGCATCCAGTGCCTGCTGCTGCTTCATGCCATGGCATCCATACCACACAGCTGACTAAGGATGTGCACCTTCCCTACTCCTGATGAGCGTGCTTGGCCACACGCTCATTAGGTCTTCCTGGCATCAAAGCTGGGAATGGCCAGCAAACCATTCTCCAGACTTTACCCAGAGAGCAGATGTGTGCTCACTTGCTAACAAGCACAAAAAGAGGTTGTAGCCCAAAGGAACCTGGCTCCGTGTCACATCTTGGGAAGGCTTTTCTGTCTGTGGCAGCTGGAAGAAGTTTTACAATAAGAACTTTGTTCTGTCTTCTCGTTTAGGTAGCTTCTCCACCCTTGCTCTTGGTGTCAGTAATCTTCTGTGTCCTTGAGGGGACTGACCCTGTGTCAATGGTCCATATGTCTATCTGATGGCTCCAGTGCCCTCTGCGAGGTCTTACTGCAGGACTGGCCAAAGGCGTCAGTTGGGGCAGTCACTTCCTGACGGTCCCTTAGATAAGACGTATGCCCATGGGAGGATGTGGTTGATGGGAAGGAGATGCTTTTTAATCTGGGTTTTTCCATATCTTGAAGATGGCTGTATTTTTTTTCCTTCTATATGTTAAAAAGCATGAATCATTGGCACCGAGACGTCTGGTTGAAAGATTTATCTCAGCATACCTGTGCCAGCTTTTCCCTTCAGACCTGGATGCCCTGTTGTTGCAGTTACTGAGTGCTGGAACACTAAATTCTGGCATCTGAGCAGTTGAAGCAGGACTCTGGGGAGGAGTGAAGGAGGGGAAAGTGATTTCTTGCTTGTTAATTTGTTTTTCCCTGTGTCCAGGGAGATACCTTCCTCTGCTCTATGTAAGCAGGGCTTGCTTTCTGTCCAGGAGGGTTTTTTTTCTCAGTTCTTTGACACCTCTGGCAGTGGAGCAGCTCAGAGATCTCCTATTGAGAGCATCAGACTATGTCCCCTTCCCTGCTCCAGCAAAACCATGTCTTTTTTGACTTTCTACACCAACAGGACTGGTGTAAAGAAACCAAATCAGAAGATAAGAAATTACTTTTTGCTTGCTGCTGGAATTACACCGGAAAATTCTTTAAAGAAAAAAAAATTAACTGCATTTCAAAGCTTTTCAGTGCAGAAGAGAAATCACATTTAGAATTTTTTTTAAGAGCTACTGATGCTTTGAAGGGAGGAAAATGGGATGGAGTTGTGTTTGTAGAGTTGCAGTTAGATAGTTGCATATAACAGGTTTTGTTTTCTCAGTTTTCTTGTTTCACTGTGGCTATTTCCATAATAATGAGGCTTTTGTACTTTAGGAATTGTATTTTAACCATTCATTTTTCTGTGACTCCAGGTTTCTTGTGATTGCACTCCTGATGGCATAATGTCTTATGGCTCTGTGGGAGAAATAAATAGGCGATACAAAAGCAAAGTTCTGCTTTTCATTGCCTTTGTAGCAACACAGGGAAGACAGTCAAGAGTAAATTTCCTTGAGTGAAAAGTTTTCCATCAGGTCCCTGAACGCCAGGGAAAAAAGTTGTTTGATTTTTGCCCTTCTCTATAACTCAAATGTTAAATCTGCCAAGCCCTGCCTTGACAAGCCAAAGATATAAGATAGAATATCCCATTTGGCAGCAGAAATGTAATAATTCAGTTCAGGTTTATCTCTCTTTCCTCAGTGATAACTAGCTCTGTAGCAACAGCTTTTCTCAGGCCGTTATCTGTTTTGGTCTCACTGGGACACCGGCTTCTCAGCTTAGCATGTTCTGTAATTTATGGAGTGGAGTTCAAAAGTTATCTCCTTGGTGTGATGCTAAGGTTGAAAGCATAATTCCTAATGAGGGGAAATTGCTATTTCTTGGGGTCTTGAACTTGACATGATTGGATAGAACTTTTGTTTTGGGAACAGAAAACACTTGGTGCTTGAGGTCTGTTTGGTCTAATGTCCTGATGGTGCCCAAAATTGCTGCTGAGAAGAGCAGCTAAGAGGCTGCAGTGAACTAAAGGATTTTTGGGGAGGAGACAGGACCAGGACCTCTGAGCATGTGCTTGTGCTCTCCAGAAGGCAGCTGGGCAGGTTAACAGTGATGCAGAGCCTTGGTGGAGTACAGTAAATTGGAATATCTGTATCACAGGACGTCTTAAAGAATAAGTTTGTTACTCATCAGCTAGGAATGGCATTAGTAGAGCTGGTCCCTCAGAGGGTAAAGGTGGGCTAGATAATCCCTGCAGGCTCCTGCCAAAGAGGTGTGCCCTCAAGAAACACCTCTTTCAGGTGCTGTTCTTTGGTGGCCCTTTCATCAGGACACCATCAAAACCTGTTGATTACTTTGTCCTGCAAAGTGAGAGGGTTTCTATGAATGAAATCATTTACTAACTGGTGTTGCTTCACTCTTAGTGATAAAGAGCATTGGTTTGTACACTGTGTGGTGGCCATTGTGCTGGTTTATAAAAGAGAGATAAGTTTCATATGATGGTTGATGGGGACAAACTGCACAATGGAAAAAGTGTTTAAGTAGCTCGACTTTTATCTGATGATCAGCGTTGTATTTGCTCTGGCGCACTATGCCCCTTATGACTCTATGGCTGGCTGGTGAACACAGTCCTGTGCAGGACTGGCTGGGGATGAGCGTGTAGGGGCACATGGTCTGCACGAGAGCCTTGTTGGCAGAGAGGGCTGGCAAATATAATTGAACACTAAGACCATGTGTGCAGGGAGGGAAAGCTTGATGCCAGCAGAGCTTCCCTAAGCTTGCATGGAGGAAGGCTTGCAGATATTTCAGTATGCCAAGCATTTTGGTTGATCTCTTCTGGAAAGGAGATGTCCTCTGAAGAGTATGAAGCAGATCTTTTCACTGGCATCTGATTTGTGAGTCTTAAATAGCAATTACTGGGTGATTTGCCAGCAGCAGAACAGCACTGCTTGTGCTGCTGATGTGATCAGAGGGAGAGGGTGAGAAGGACAGATGCTTCCCAAGTCAGAATTTCAAGGAAATCCGTCTTGGTTAAAGTTTATAAAAACTGATCTTGGCCAACAGACCCTATAGCGTGTCTTTAAATACCACAGCCTTGGACAGCAGTCTGTACGGAGTTGTGCCTGGGGATTGCTGTTATTTGGGAATATTATGAGGGCTAGGAAAAGACAAAGCAAGATACAATCAGAGACACTCACAAAAAAAGACCAAATGCTGTTAAGTGTCCAAAACCCAATCTTTTGAGTCTGAGTTTTGTTTCCAAAAATGCCTGAGTGGCTCAGGGCAGACTCAGTCTGATTGCAGTTTGTTTAGCCCATCAGCTGCATCAATTGTGATGTGCCTCGTATGACCAGCTTGGCAGCCACCACTCAATGTAGGAAAGCTCTCAGTTCACCTAGTAGGTTCAGAGATCTGGCAACAAGTGCTTTTATGTAAGACCTTTTGTATACGTGGAATTGTGCAGGAAAAGAGGGTTTTTTCTGAAATAAAAATGCCTTCTTCCAAATTAGCTTATTCTACTGCTGACGTTATCCGCTCTGAAAAGGCATGTGAGCATGCCAAATACCAGTGTCTGCACATAGATACTGGCAATAATGAATCTGCTGTCCGTTTACACCCTGGCTTCTTCCAAAATAACTTTCATGTCTAGACAAAGGATGCAGCTTACCTGCAAGGCTCAGCTATCCCCTCTGTTTGTTTTGCTATTGCATAGTAATTAAGATATTAATTTATTTTAAAGCGTTCCAAACGCTGCCTCTGCAACCCCAGTGTTTATGTAAGAGAGAGAAATTTATAATTTATTGAATTTGTGTGTGTTCTGCCGGGATTATTCATTGGAGGAACATACTAAGTGATTTTTTGTATCCTAGTAACCAAATGTGCTTGCTTTTCCATGAATAATCTTTATAGTTTAACTTGACCAGCCAAGTCTAGAAGGCAAAACTCAAGCAAATTAAATTTATCAAGGCAAATAATTACAAGGCACAGATAGCTCTTTGCAGGTGAGAGAGAACAAATTCTTTTCTCCCTCATTTCACTAGATAATAATCAGATTGACAGATGCTGTCTGCGGAGTCTGATTGTACTGAGCAGAACAATAGCGGAAGTTTGAGTCGTTAGGAACTAAACTTCAAAACTTGATTTGTTTAATATTCATAATTAATGAGTTGGTTGAAACAGCCCTTTCCTGCCTCAAACAAGCAATGCAATGGTTTCCAGTGCTTCCTAATCACAGTGCAGATTATTTCCCTTCTGGGGGTGCCAAGGTGTGGGGAGTTAGGGATTGAAGTGCCCCATGGCTTGGAGTTCCCAGCTCTGCTGCTGGCTCATCTGCCTCAAGAGGACATTGAGGATTAGTTACTAAAATGCTTTGCGAAGCTCTTTCTCCCTGGAATGCCGTCCCCATGTGGAACAGCCAGAGTTTATCACTTAATAAGAAGTGCTTGCATTTTTCTCCTTTAAAATTTATTTTGGTTAAAAATTCGCCCCTTTTCAAAACTGTGTTTTGAGGGCTCGTGTTTCTTTTGACATGTCTCTTCCCCTTAGAAATACTAAAATCAAGTTTTAGAAGCAAAACAAAAATAAAAGCTTTGCTTCCCAGATCCCTGAACATGTTTACTGCTTCTCCCACCCTCTTCAAGCATTCAGCTGACCATCTCCAAGCAGAGGGCAGAGGTACATTCCTCCCAGAGAGGTCAAAACCGCTTCCCATTTTAAAACAAACTATTTTCAAACCATCTTTTTTGTATGCATTCCTATTTAGCAAATGTTTATACACCCATGCAAAAAACCTGCCCTCCCGTAAACAGAGAAATCTATGGGCACGCCAGTGGAATCAATCACCAAACCACGCCAAGCAGCTCTTAACTAGTTGCTCAGATTTTCCTTTGAGATGAGATTAACAGTACAGCCCCATGAGACAGTTCCAGAAAGATGGAGAAGCTTTCCTTGTGTGCTTTTGGATCTTGACCATATTTTCCCCCTCCCTAATTTGTTCCCTGCCTCTTGAGCGCAGCCCTACATGAGTAGTGCTTGTTTCCTGCTTTCTGATGGACTAAAGGCAATGGGCAGAAATGTTAGGTAGGTCAGTGCTGAGGACTTTTCTGTGCTTATATTCCTGTATTTTCCCTTTCTGTACCTATATGCCTGTAATGAGCCAGGGCATCACTGTGGTGTGGTTGCTGTTGTGCATCTCCAGATGTCATACATCACCACACTTACCACCTCAGGTCTCTGCCCTACCAAGTCAATGCTCTTCCAAAACTCTCCCTGTCTTTTTCGTAATCCTTTTTCCCCAGGGCTAACAGCGGTGCTGGGAGCACTGGTTGTGACTTGACTCCCTCTGTGGCAATGAAGGAGTAGCTGCAGAGAGTGATAGCTCGCCACTGTTGCCTTGGAGGGTTGTGGGGTTTGGGACCTGAAATGGTTTTTGCCAAGGAGGTGACCATTTTCTCAAGGAGGTGTTTGGGCAAGGCATGGTTGATGGCAGAGGGTGCTTGGGGTGTAGATACAGCACAGCCTGGGATCCGTGCTGGGAAGCGGCCTTCAGACTGTGGTAGAGGGGAACGATTGGAGCAGACATGCCAGATGAGCTCCATCCTTCTAGTGGCCCCATGCAACCCTGGGTGCACACACTGCACCAGGGCTTTTCCCAATGTGGATATGTAGGTCCAACAAGGAGAAGGAAGAAACCTCCGCATCCAAAGCGTTGTGGGTCTGCCCTGCTGTGACAGGATGGGGAGCTGCAGAAAAAGATCAGATAAATCAAATTTGGCAGTTACTGCTATGAGAAATGAGGCATCACTGCAAGGCAGGTGGGAAAGATGGGAGCAAAGGGCAAGGCCTTCAGGCACAGGACTACGGCTTGTGCAATACTCAAGGAATACTGTTCCTGTGCCAGGGGAGGCTCCCGGTGCTGCCTCTCTGGCTTGGAGAGGTTCATGGCTTGTCTGGGTCTGGTCTGGGGAGCACCTGCTAGTGTTGCCCAACCAGCAGGTCCTCCTTATTAAGCACCACCTCAAGCTAATAAGATGCTGTTTTGCAGCATCGTGTGTTCTCCGTGCAAGGGAAACCATGCAGAGAACTTTTATATGCCATTAATACATGACCATATGGCACTGCTTCTGTGCAGGCGAGGGCTCCTGGAGGTTTAGTAACATCATGAAACATTTCTGCTATTGATCCTACTTGACCAGGGTGGCCTAGAAAAACCTGAAGGGCAGAGGAGGACATGCAGCTATCTCACAGAGCTCTGTGTGTGTAGGAAGCTGAGCTGGAAAGCATCCCTGAATTTGCTGTGGTCAGGCAGGCATGTGCTCTGCCCTGGGGCTGTTGATACACAAAAGGTTTGCTGATCCTATGTCCTATGGCTCTGTCTGAAAAAACCCACAGCAGTGCTAATGAAGGGGCTTTCCTATTGGGAACCAGTGGTTTTGAGCATATCTTTGCATGTACAAAAGCATAGGAAAGGAAAGGGGTAAGGAGAGCTACACTGGGGCAGGTGTTCGAGGTATGGTGTACATCTCAGGGTTAAGCCCTTTTTCCTCCTAGTACCTGCCATGAGCAGCTCTTGCAAGCAGCAGCAGGCTGGTTTCATCAGCAAGGGGTGATGAGTTTGTCTTTGGGGGATGCTCTGGTTTGCCTGTCCATCAAGAAGAGCTCAGGCATGTACCAAAGTGCATGCACACCTTGCTCTGGCACACGCAGCATGTGAGTGCTGGAAGTCCTCCGCGGACCTGAGCCGATGGAGCTGTGCCAGGGTGGCCATTGGCCATTGGCCACTGCCATTCAGATGATTTTCAGTGTTATTTTTAGGCAGTTTGAGTTCATTTGGTTTCAGCTGAAGCCAGTTCCTCAATGGGCTGGCAGACAAGGGGCTGGGTGGATGGGAGCGTGTCTGTGGGGGGGAACGTGCCTTTCTGTGGGATGCAGGGAGGTTTTGGGGAAGCCAATCCTCTCCTACAATCACCAGATCACTACAATCACTATCACTATCAACTCCTACAGCTCTTGAAGTGACTGCTCAGATTTGGTATTTCAAGAGGCACTCTATGAGTTGTTGCACCTGTAGCGCCCAGTGTCTGGTGAATTTGGGGCCTGGGGAAAGCCCCTTTGTGGGTCCGTTTTGATGACTTCAGGCTTTCTGTGCATTTGGCATCCCTTTTACAGCATGTTTCTAGCTCTAAAGTTCCCTAGGAGATGATGTGAGTGGCACATGCAGCATGGGAGACATGGTGCCATCTACTTCGAAGAAGTAGATGTTTCTGAAGTGCTGAGCTGAAAACACAGTGCTGCTGCCTGTGTTTTATTCTGGCCAGAGCCACCAGAGGCTCAAAGCTGTCAACATGTGATTGTATATTTTTTTGTCTGGTAGTAAAATTTTGTTCTACCAAAAAGAAAGAACCAAAGAAAAGAAAAAACCACTCCAAGAGAAACAAATCCTTTCTCTCCACAGTTTTTCATATGTGATTTATAGGTGTGTTTTTCCAAGTAAATCCAAACAAGGCTAGTGAGTGACTCTGAATTAAAATTTGATTCAGTTACATGAAACAAGAGCCATCTGGGGGAAATGGGAGGCTTTAGACAGCTGTTTATATTGTTTCATATGGGATTTCTAAAATTCCCAGTTCCATAGTTACCAAGGAGTGTGCTGTTTGACCATACACTGGGGGTTTATAGGCTTAAATAATCTATGAAGAATGAAAACCAAATATATAACATAGCTATGAAAATAAAACGTCTTGAAGCTCTGCAGTAAACTGTTTGAAAGATACTGACCAAGTGTGCTCTGCTGAACAATGGTCCAAGCTTCACCTTAAGAAGGTGGGAAAACGTGGTGAAAACCAGCCCTTTCTATTGCTTGGACCTCTCCTGGCAGGGAGCCGTCCACGGGTGATCGCTGTTGAGGCTGCAGTGCTGTTTGTTTGCTGTGTAATTCTCCCCATCTTTTGGGAGCAATTCCTTCCTCTAGGGGAGGGAGCAAAAAAAGGCTTTGGCCTTTTTCTGGCCAAAAAAAGCAGGCATTTGTCTTCAACAATGCAAGGAATTGTCTCTCATCTCCAGATTTCTACAGTTCACCTGCCTTTATCATCTCTTGGCTATGGTACCACAAAGGGAGAGTAAAGGGAGAAAAATGCTGGTGTTGACATAGGTGTGCCGGGCTCAAATCCCACTAGTGTTAAGAAGATTGACACAGAGGCTTAAAAATAAACCTCTCTTGCTCAAATCCTTTTTGTGTTGAAATAATTGAAGACATTTGAGATTAAGAAGGGGCTGAGGTCACTGTGCGTCCAGTAATGGTATGATTGTGTTTTCTTTTGTTTGGACAGTTTAATGTCTTGAAGTGGCTCTTGTTTCCTCTTATTAATTCCTGTAAATATCATGGAAAAGGATCTCACAGCTCAGCCATACAGCAGCCAAGTGTTACACAACCACCTGCCTCAGACTGACTTCATAGCTTAGCAGAGGACTATGCATTTAACAGGAATTCAACCAAGGAGAAAAGGATGTGTCTATTTTACTGGAATGTTTTCCTCTGTTTCTGGACCAGCAAAGAACTCCTCTCTTCCTTTTATTTACCTTTTTTTTTTTCTTTTCTTTTTCTTTTTATTTTAAAGATTTTTGGTTTTATTTCTGAAGATGTTCTATATTTAGAAAAAGCTTATTTGTCTGAACAGTAACTAAAACAGCCAACAGAATGTGTGATATTATTGTACAGGTTGGACTGCACGTGAGTGAAGTCACCAGCCCTTCAGATCACTTGAAAAGAGAGTTTGGCCAGTATTTAATACAACTAAAATCTCCCTACTGGGAATGTTGGCCTTAGGCACCAGCCCACACAGCACAGGCTAGACTCAGCCCCTATAACCCATTAGAGTTACCACCAACACAAATCCCTTTGTGCTTTGTGATGCCTTCAGAGAAGATAGCCTGGCAGAGGGGAAGAGCTGTGCTCCATTCCCATGATTTAATTATAACCAGTTATTCCCATCTCTTTGCCCTGTTTTGGATTCTTTACATGTTGTTTCGGAAAAGCTTAATGGAATTGCAGCCTTTGTATATATAAAATATAGAATGATTGAAGACCTGGCCACTTCTTTATTTAACTTCCCCAGCCATGCGTTCCTCCCAAAGCATTTTCCCCTCTTGCTGCCAGATCACTGTTTAAACTGCATGTAAATACAAAAGGAACTGTGGACAACGTTTAAAAATGCTGCACCATGTTGGGAGCAGAGCTTGCTAGAAAGAACACCTTCTGAAGGGCCTTTTTTCCCCTTTTCCTATGGTTCTGTGGCTCCCATAGGACTGATCAAAAGCCCTGTGTGGGTGCCACCATTAAGTCTAATGTCTCTCTGGTTATCCATCCCTGTTTAGACTGAAATAGCTCCACCGTTGTTTCTTTTAAACTGAATCCTTTCCTGTCCTTTGAGTACAGAGAAGTTGTAATTAGGAGGAGAAAAAGAAAGAGACCCTTAGAACCACTATGAAGAGAGGAGATAAAGACGAAAGAGGCTTCTGTAGCAAATTTGAGGCAAAGCAAAATAGCAGGCTTGTTCCTTTTATCATAAGGTTTTCTTGCAAAAAGCTGAAGGGAGAGATGAATGGCCAGGCTCTCCTTTCTGCGCCTGTAGCGTTGCTGTGAGTGCTGATCTCGCCCTTCATCTGCAGCTTTTCTTCCTCTCTAGTTCTGGACAATTCCTGTGCTTATGGGAAAGTTTCCTTGTGTTTTTACTGAGTGTGGAAAACAGGATCAGCTCTTCTTGGCTGGAGCATCACACCCCACGCCGAGTCACCACCGGTACAGCTCAGTGTAGAGTGGTACAGTACAGCATGCATGCAGACCTGGTGAGCTCGCTGACAGCACATCTTATGTACTGGCCTTTCTCCAGACATCCCTTTTGGAGGTGGGAAGAGCATAAGTATAAATTGTATACATTCCAAATTCAGAGGGGTGAAGATAACGTAAATACCAGCTTTTAGGGTGTTTTCACAGAGAACAATGCATCAAAAGTGAAGCTAAATTACTACTATTACTCTTCACATCTCTTTTCTCCCTGTTTCACAAGCTGCCCTCCTGGTGCAGTGCTGTGACGCTGCTGGTCTGTAGGGGATGGGTGGGTTTCCTGCATTAGGGAGACAACAAAATTCTTTCCCTCTTTTTGTTCCTGTCTATGCTGGAAGCAACACATTGACGGGCTGTTGGGGAGGATGTGCCAAACTCCAGCTCTTTCCATGAACCCTGTATTGAAAGCAGGGGATGGAATAAAATTGCTGCTCTGAGGATATTAAAAGGGGATGCGTTTCATTCTCCAATTTCATTAAAAGCTATTAACATTGGAATGACATGGTCACTATTTATAAATCCCCAGTGCAGATGACTTGGTACAGCTGGTCAGAAGAAAAGAGGTTCAGTGGAAACAGGGAGCCTATTTGCATTAATGGTGGTTACGTGCTCCTCCGGCAGTGAGAGGAGAGGGTGAGGGCATGGACCATTTCAATGTCAGTGACTACGCCACTCACATATTCTTGTAACTCTTCAGCAAATCGCAGTCATGATTGGAAAAGGAAAACACCTGTTCAGAGCCATGCTTTTCAACATAAAACATTGCTGTGAAAACCAGTTCTGAGCTGTTTGTACTGTCTGTAGGGGAAAACTTGTCTTGGAAGTGAGGAATTAATGAGTGGAGAGGAATTGGGGGCAAGGAGACCAGCCCATATTAATTTTTCAATCTGTGAAAAATACTTTAATGAGGACCTTTTCTGTGCAGTGATTGATCTGATGGGTCTCCTGCAGACACAGCAGCAGGGTCCCTCCCTGCCTCAAAGTGAGAGCCACATGTGGTGGCCTCAGGACTCAAGGGATGAGCACCACTCACTGATATATAAAAGGTTTTTTGGGTCTCTTGGGTTGCTCTTAGGCTGTCTCTGACATCTCTGCTGAGCAGTGAATGCTGCTGGCCTGGAGCAGGGAGGAAGGGATCTCTGAGACAGACCCCAGTGGCACAACATCCCTTAAATTAAAACTATCTCTGTCTTGATGCCATGAAAATCCATATTTGAGCCATGTGTAGAGCACTAAAGCCACTGAGGACTGGAGCAGCCTGGAGCAGTCATTAAAGAAGAAGATGCCCTGAACCCTAACTATTCTATGGTTCTATGTACTGTGGGACTGTCCTTGAGTCAGGCTGTGGAAAAGGGGAGTGCATGAAGAAAATGGTGCTTGACACATCAGCAAAGCACTATTGAAATGGATGCCTTGGATGTTGGCCGTAGCATTGTAAATCCATGGAGACTGGAATCCATGTAGTAAATCAAAGCAAAACCCAATTGCCCCGGAGAACATGAGGGTTTTCGTTCACATCTCTGCTCCTCTCCTCCCATCTTTTGAGTCTCCATCTAAGTTCATTCCTCCAGATCAGGCTTTCCAGCCTGAAGTATTACATCTTTTAGTGGTCTCTGCGTTATGGTGCACTTTATTGTCTGTTTCTAGAAAACAGTCAAAATAATAAATCACAAAAATACATATTCTAATCTCTGAGGAACTGAACATCTAGATTTGGAAAATACTTGGTTTTCCAACCTTGCAGTCTTCAGAAACCATTTGTGGAGTTGCTTAAACAGATGTCAACTTCTCTTTGCTTTTGATCACCTCCCAAGCCTGTGCTATGGACTCTGAGTTTAGGACCAGAAGATGAAGTGAGCTGAGCAGCCCTCTGCTCTCCCCAGGTTAAACTTCACTTTCTAAAGAAGGTAACAACTTTGCACAAACATAATACATCAAGTCAGAGTCACAGGTTTGCTCTTCTGGTGTATGAAATCATATGTGTTGCATATGCAGCATATTAGTGAGAATATGGTCCAAAATTCACAGTAAGAGCTGTAGTAAGAGTGGCTGACTGATTATTTTTGACAAGATGTTTTTATCTTAAGCCAGTAGCCAAAAGTTTCATCTAGTTTTGCATCCCATATTTTATGACTTTTAAATCCCTGACATCTTTCAAAGCTCTTTGGCTCACGACCATGTCCCTCTGACTGACATGAGCCAGTGGACTTGGATGTCGAGGCCCTATAACAGATTACAATCAGCCATGCCATTTCCAAAGCTCTTCATCTATCATGCAGCTGCTTTCACCGCTTGCACCAAAAGACTTAAGCAGGGATTATGGCATGAACCCTGCCTTTTCTCTATCCCTCTCACTCTCACTCTCACTCTGTCTCTCATTAACCAAGTCTAAGAATTTGTTACTAGAGTTGCAGACTCATTGACCCAGATTTGCTAATAATACGGGGGAGAGGAGATTTTTTTCCATGCTTAATCGCTGGCTTCTGTGTATTCTTAGTGCTATTTATATGCAGGAGAACTAAAAGCCTGTAATAAAGATGGGGCCAACTTTGCAGCAAAATTCATGCATGCGATCAGCGAGAGGCACAACAGGAGAGAGACGGGGGAAGAGAGAGACGGAAGTGAACGTAGGTGGACTCACCAATACTTGCAGACCTAGCAGCAGATTTCTTAATAGCAGACCTTGCTTCTGCAGCCTGATCCACAAGACCAGATTGGTTTAGCTCAGGGCTCCCCACTTTGCTCTGACAATGCCACACCATCAGTCATGTGCTGGCTTGCTTTGTGCCAAGCTTGATTTCCCTTACCACCAAAAAGAGAAGTCAAGCAGAAGGTCTGGAAGTGGGTTTGGGAGAGTATTCCTGCCTGATCTGGGAGAGTGCTGGCTCTCCCGAGTCTTTAGGGTTCTGTGATCACTTCTGGGTCATGGAAGATTTGCTGTCAGCACTTTTCATCCTTGGAGCAGGCCTTCTGTCATGGTCTATTTTCTGCTTTGAGCCAGCTGGTGGATCTTGGAGACAGTCATTGGTGTTTCAGCTGCACTTGCTGTCTTTTGGCTCTGATGCTGGTGTCATGATGTGACGTGCGGTTAACCAGGAGAACTAAGGCTTGGCGTTGGCTTTCTTGTCAAGGCAACCATTCTTTTAAATGATGTGGTTGAACTTTGCTTTCTTATGAGCTCCCCACTGCAAGCAAAGGGCTTAACCTGAAAGGAGCAGTGATGCAGGAGCTCATTTCCCTAGGACATGGTGGGAGACAGGGGATGGAGCAGCCTGGAAAATACTCCAGGGTTCTGCTGGAATTGCCCGTATTTGCTGGTTTGAGAAAAAGGATCAAAACAAAAGAACTTTGCCTGATGCTGTTGGCAAATACCTCTCTGCTTTTATGGAGGAATGCCTAGAAGACCTCATTGTCTCATTAGTCTCTGCCTAGAAAAAGAAATAGATTATAGCTGGTTTTCGTTTTTAAATCCCCCCTAAAATGTTTTGTCTCAAGCAATAGCCACTGAAGCAAGAGGGTTTTCTCATTTGAAAATCCTTGTGCAGACAGACACAACTTGATCTTGCGAGCTTGAAGTCAGTCCCTGTTCTCTGCCAGGGATTTTTCTGGACTGTTTTGCAATGACAAATGTTGTATGTTCATTAGATTTTTGCAGTGAGAGTTACCTCAGTGCCACAACGCACCTTCTTTGAATGAGAAAACAACTTCTGCCTTTCCTCCTCCCTCCTTCCCAAATTAGTCTCTTAAAAATGTCACATTTCCTGCAATTCACAACAAGCTCTTCTGTCTCCCCTTGATGCCTCAATTTCTGCATCACTATTGCAAGTGAACCATGTGAGGGTTTTTAACTCCCTGGAAATTCGTCTCAGGTTAGAGGTCTGGACAGGGAGATCTTTACATCAAAGCAGGGCTCTGGACTGGTCATGCAAAGCACAGGGATCTAAATGGGGGATATTTATTAATTGTCAAGTTGAGTTTCCCAGTGTTGGAGCCAGCAGGATGTTCGGAAATGAGGCCAATTCTTTTGTAGCGCCTTGTAGTGGATTCGGTAGCCTGACTTCATAAATTCACACTGGTGAGCGTGGAACAGGCGACACCAGTGCTTCCCACAGAGGTCCCCGGCACATTTTCTGCATTAAAAAAAAGGATGTCTAGGCAGTGCACTAAATTTATATGTGAACAGATTTTTATCTCTCGTTCTCAGAAGATAAGATCGCGGTGCAGCAGAATCCTGTTTCGTGTTGCTGTTAGCGTTTGTTATCTGCAGTAACAGCCTAGCCTGCTTCTTCCAGCCTCCAGCGAAGCTCCAGCCCTGTGCACGTGTGCAGCTGCATCATCTCCAGCAGTAAAGATGCAGAGGGATGAGCACAGCAAGGGATGAGCACAGCGAGGACCATGCTTCTACTGGACCACTGTGGTCGACTTTTGTTCCATGAGGGTTGTTTCTACAAGCTTGCGATCATGCAGTAAACTTAACCTTGTTGTCCCTACCTGTTGGAATTTTCCTGTTTCAAAGCAGAAGCCACCTGCCCCCTCTCTCCAGATGCCTTGTTTAATGTTCAACAGGGTTGTTGCAGCAGCAGCCACCTGACTATCTACTGTAATAGGAAAAAGTTCTAATGTTACAGATAAAGCAGCCATATAGATAAGGCACGGGCGTGTTTGGTGGATTCCCTTTCTCCTGTGCAGCGGGCGTTAACAAATAGGTTTCAGGCTGCACACCACTCCCTTTGGGCCTTTTCTCTGAACAGCACAGGGAAACTATGCTCCAGTTGCCTGCTGCTGAGCTGTATCTCCTGTGAGCTGTTCACCCATGGGGTAGTGGTCCCCTTGACATCCTTGCTTTATCCAGTATGCATCTGTGTTTGGCACCTGGGTGCCTCCTGATTTGCTTGCCTTGTGATCCTGTGCATCTTTTGTCATGGATTTACCTGCAGAGGTTCCTCAGGAAAGGGCTGTGGGACCCAGGCAATGTCTTTTGATGCAGACCATAGATTTATTGGTGGTACATCAGGAAGGCAGTGCTCTTCTCCTCTGTCAGGCTGCCCTTGATGTAGCTCTCTGCTGTAGCTCTGATCTCCTTGAACATTATGCTCTTCTCTCTTGTTTTAGGGCTGTCTATGATATTATTCCTGCCTGGCTTGTCAGGGCAAGTGAAGACGGGATCAATCTGACTTAAGGTTAACTCCCCAGCTAAGCAGCCTCCTCAGGAGAGCCGCAGCTGTGAAGAGGGCTCTTGTGCTGAATATTGCCTGTTGCTGTTGGTGGGATTTCAGTGCCACAGCAAACCTGATGCTGTGAACAAATGGGTGAAAAGATGTTTATTTTTAGAACTGGAACTGTGATAAATATGTGGGGTTTGTCCAGGGTCTGCTTGCTGTGCCTTTTTGAAATGCAAAGTGCATGTTTGTTAAAATACCTCTCCAAAGGTCAGCATAACCTAAGAGATAAATGTGCTGGCCTTTTGGAGTGCAGGTGAAGTTTCAGATGTGTGACAGCTACTTGCAGTTGAGAACAGGGACCCCCAAAACCCAAATCTGTTTCAGCACTGCCCATGTGACACCATAAGGATGTGAATGGAAATGATGCCTTGCCAAAAGAGTTTCTTTTGCAGGTTTCAGTGAGGAGCCCTACACCATCCTTAATCCTTCAGCTGAGCTTTTCCTTCCATTTTCTTGGCTTATTTCATATTTGCTGAGGCTCTGCTCATACGTTTGAGGGACTTGTGCTGCAAACATCATGTTTGCAGTTGGTGAGAATAGGGATGTAAAATGGAAAACTCTGGAATGAAAAGAAGCAAAATGCTGGATGGGACCTCAGGACATGACAAACCCAATGGGTTTGTGTCCCGTTTGATGATGTAGCCAGCCTGCTGGCATGCTTACAGCACTCAGGGTTTGAAGTATTTGAGAACCTTGTATTTTTTAATCCTTTTAGCTTCCTGCAAGGTGGAGGAATACTATTGCTCTCTCTGAGGCAGGGAAGTGAGGCATAAAGAGAAGAAATTACTTGCAGCTTTGTAGGAATCTCATAGCTCAGAAGAAGAGTTGGCGTAGCTTTTAGCTGCCTGTCACGGCATCAGGCACCCTTGGGTAAGGTGATGTTTCTGCCATGAGCTTGGCTGTCATTATCCCACTGACGGTCTTCTGGGCAGGAATACAGACAGGAGGGGTTGGGAGAAGTGGCAGAGGAACTGAAATGTGATCCAAACTATGGAAGCCGAGCTGCAAATTAGGGCAATTCAAAGGCACAAACATCCTGTTGAGCTTGCCGAGTCCCCGCCAGAGCATAATGAGTAAAGCACGTGCCCAAGCTCAGCTTCAGGCATGTTTCAGTGGGAAAGCTCTGCCTCTGCTGCCTTGGGTTATGTCAGGTTTTATTCCTGGTGGCAACCGGCAGGTGTTCATGTGAGGGGGAACGGCATTATAAATAAATTATCCATTCATTTCCTTCTGGGGATTTTCCTATTGTTTCGCCACAATATGCTTTCCTGTTTTCAAAAAAACTCCAAAACAAAACAAAGCCAAACCCTGGCCTCAAGTTCCTCTCTGGCAGGATGGACCCGAAGCTGTGTTTGAAGTGGGTGTCTGTGTCATTGCTCTTCTGGCAGTTGTGCTGCTGGCACTGTCAGTCCCACCTCGGTCCCCCGTTCTTTCCGAAGGCAGTGTGGGAAGTACCTGCCCGGGAGCTGTGCCGGAGGCACTGCATCCTGCCGTGCTCTGTCTTTACACAGGTCTTTCCTCCAGCAGGTCGATGTGGGAGGAAGGCTGGTGCTGCACAGAGAGTGGAAAGCAGGGGTTTCTTGTGATAGCAGAGAGGAGAACAAAAGTCCTCTTCCCTCCTCCCTCCTCCTGGCCAACACACTGAGGCCAGGGCACTCGCTTTCACAGGGAAGTTGTTTTTAACCATTTTAGAAGAATAATGCAACTCAATGGATGGCTTCTCTGCATGGTGAGGCTGTTGCCCAGCAGCACCCATCGGTGGCTTTGCTTAAGCCACGTCCCAGCTGGACAGCACAAAGGCTCAGTGAATCCAGGGAGCTGGCGTGTGGAAGCGTGGCCAGGAGAGGATCACCGCTCGCCTCTCAGGGTCACTCGCCACTGCTACGTGCTGGCTGGGTTCATGCCATCATGCCTCTCTCTGCTAAGGAAACCCCAAAGCCTATTTCCTCTGCAGCAGCATCATTTGTCGGGAACATTTCCAGGCAGACACATGGAGCAGCACCCACATGAGCTGCGGGTGGGTCTGTGCTGAGGGCAGCCATGTTCTGCATTTTAGCTCTTCAGGAGGCAAGAAATGAGATTTCTCCTGGGAATACCCAAGAGAAAGACCCATACATCTTGTGAGCATGGCCAAGGCTGACCCCACAGACCCAGGAAATCCTCTCCTGCACTGGGAGAGCACTGGGGGAAGCCCGGCCAGCAACACTGCTGTGAGTGGAGGTGCTGTGCTGGGCAAGGGGACTGCCCTGAGAGGATTTAACAGCCAAGGGGGTATTTTCTGCTGCCTGTCTCCCCCAGGACTCTGCCTTCATGGCATGGAAATAGCAAACACCCCACTGGTGTAAGAACAAAGATGTATTTATTTACATCACTGTACGACAGGGTTAACCATTACCTTGTGCTACGCAGCGATTGTCACGTGCAGTGTGAATGAAGAGATACAAGAGACCTTTTATTGAGCCACTGTGTTTGCCTGTCACAATTTAGGGTTGCCCCTTTTGTCTTGATGCAAACAGGAGCTTTTTCTGCCCTTGTGGTTCTGATTCCTGTTTCAGATGCTTGATTTTAAGGGCTAATGCTGTGTTCAGATCTTGCTTGCAACCCCTTGCATTCACGAAGGCAGCGGTTACTCAGAGCCTCTAGTAGTTCAGACATGAATGCAAGTCCCAGTGTCTTGCTTTCCTACCTGGCATTTGCTTGCAATAAAAAGTGTGACAACTGCAGCTCTCCTTCCAGCTTTCCAGCTGAGCTCCTGGCATCTTCTGGTGTTTCTTTCCAAAAGAGAAAAGCATCAGAAAATCCTTCCCTTGTCACGATGCAAAGCCAGGGGTTACACAGAGGAGGAAGCAGTTTGAAGCAAGGGCCAGGCAGACAGCTTCTAAAGCTTCAAATGTGGCAAAGCATTTCAGAATAAGTGTGTGCAGGTTTATATTTAACAGGATGACTTTGAGCAGCCAGGATGCCTTCCATTTTTGCTTTCAGAATCTGCAAAGAGGAGGAGTGGTGGAGTAGGTGGGAAATGGGGAAATCAAAGTGCCTGTGACACCGTGGTGGTGGTCACGGGAGCCCAGGTCATTGAGCAAGACCCTGTGTGTACAGGATATGCAGAAGAGATTGCCTTCTCCTCAGGGAACTTATAGCTAAGGCTTAAGATTAAAAGTTGAGCTTTTTTCCTTTGTGTTTCACGCTTGTGTGAACTTCACTTTAGGCCTCAAATCTGCTGTTCTTGAAATTGGTCTCAAAATTGTTATTGACTTTAAATGCTGCAAGATCTCACCCATAAATTCTTCTCCCATCTGTAGAATGGGGATGGCAGGATTTCTGTGCCATCTGTGGTGCTGTGAAGCTGAAAACAATCATCATTTATAAAGTGCTTTGAGCTCAAATGGGAGGTTCTGTGTAAAGGCGAGGTTTTGCAGGATGAAATGTTCCTTAATGTGCCAGTTGCATCTGATAGCTGAACCAGGGGCTGGGTTGGAAGTTTTGGAAGAACAGTATGGCGATGCAGAGGTAGTGTTCCAGCTGCTAAATGTCTTGGTTTATTTTTGTTGTTCAAAAGCTCCTGTTCATCATTACAAAATTAAGGGACAGAGAATCCAGTGGCTGAATGTCCCACAAAAATCAATATCCTACATCCATGCTCATTTTGAGCACCTCTGATCTTAACAGCCTTGGGTCTCAGTGTGTCTCTGGCCACCAGCTGGTGATGTAGCAGCACATGCATTGCAAATAGGAAACTGGGAGCCACAGTCACAAGTGTTAAGCCTTTCTGAGTGCAATAGGATGCATCTGATGGGAACAAAAGGATGTTAATTTATACCCAGCTTTGCAGGGCATAGAAGGGAAGCTGCCTAACCTTTGCCCCCACAGCTATATTTGCCTTATATTTGCATAAAGCTAAGGGCCCAGTTGCTTCAACAAAGAGCAGATTGTGGCCAAGCACAACAAGTTAAGATTAAATAGTGCGGTTCCCAGCGGGTGATGCAAAGCATGCATGGCAAGCTGCAGTTGTCCAGGCTGAGCTAACACATGGCTCAGGTCAAGCACTTCTAATGGAGCCACTGGTTCCTCCTTTTGCAGACACAAGCCACCCAACCCGCTCCGTCTCCAGCCGCCCCTACTACAGCTTGCCCAACAGCAGCCATGAGAGACGCTCGGTCCTCGCCATCACGGAGCCGCCGCGTTTCCACTCCCAAGCCAAAGGCAAGAACGTGCGTCTGGATGCTCACTCCCGCAAGGCCACGCGGAGGAACAGTTTCTGCAACGGAGTCACATTCACCAACCGGCCCATCCACCTCTATGAGAAAGTCAGGCTGAAGCTGGTGGCTGTGCACCACGGCTGGAGCGGGGCCCTGCGCTTCGGCTTCACCATTCATGACCCATCGCAGATGAGCTCTGACGAGATACCAAAGTACGCCTGTCCAGACCTAGTGACCCGACCCGGATACTGGGCCAAAGCTTTGCCGGAGAGGTTTGCTGTGAGAGACAATATCTTGGCCTTCTGGGTTGACCGTCATGGGAGAGTCTTCTACAGTATTAACGATGAGGAGCCAATATTGTTTCACTGTGGTATTAAAGTTTCCGGTCCCCTCTGGGCACTCATAGACGTCTATGGAATTACCCATGAAGTGCAAATACTAGGTAAGTGTGTGTTTTGGCCTGTGGGTTGATCTTCTGTTGCTTTTGTACCTTAAATTAACCATTTTTCTTTTGCCAGCAGTGGGGAACTAGAAAGCAATATATTTCAGATGTCAGTGATGGAAATCCCTAAGGCTGTGCATTGTAGCAGTCACGTGAAGGGATAAATGGAAATCTTTACATGTAACTTTACACAGCTTTTTCTGAGCTAAATATGGTGCTATGGCATGGGAAAACATGGTGCTGCTTTACAGCAAGGTCCCAGGGACTGAGGAGACAAAGGTGACCAGTTCTGGCTTCCCCTGTTCTTTCGCAGCTACTGTTAGTCCACTGGAAAACTACCACCCATTCCTTAAGAGTTTTGTGATGCTTTTCCCCAGCCCCTTTCTCAACCCTTGGCCTTGGTCCCTACCTAGGTTAGCAGTTTAATAAGCTGTGTTTGCAGATGAAACCCAACTTACCCTTCACTTACACATGGGCATTGCTCTATGTCTGCAAAGCACCGGCTGCAGCACAGGATACAGACCACCAGCTGAAGAGTGATGAGAAAATGTAGTGTGAGCTCCTGTGTGCTTTGGGATCCTTGCCGCCATGGGCCATATCTCCCCTCACCGCTAAGCAGATTGCTGCATTCAGGTGGTGCCTGGCTGACTTACAAGCACCATCCCTGGGGAGGGCTGCAGGAGGGGATGAATTTGTTCCCATCAGCAAAGCGAGCCAATTGCCATGGCATGACTTTCCTTTCGTGACTTTTACAGCACTGAAATTTCAAATGAATTCAGTGTTAGATGGAGTGTTTTGAACTGGTCTAAACCACAGGGAATCCTTTTAAAATACAAGAGTGCTGCCATTTCCCAGAGGCTCCAAGGAGCTGATTTAGTTTTAACAGCCGAACTACGCTGCACCTGCTCGAGGGGATGGTGCCTCTATCCTCACACGCAGCAGACACCAGCCATAAGCTGTGAAATGGTTAGTCCAGTGGGCAGACAGCTTCATCACATACTCTTCTGAATGGTGCCAGTTATTTTGCAGGCGAGAAGGCTACACATAAACAATACTTTGCCCTGCCTGCTCTGCCTCAAGTGTGTAATTAAACCGTACCAGCGGCTTATCCTGTAATTGCACTTGTGACACACTCCAGTCTCTGGTGCTCATCACAGAGGTGAAGGAGCATTTGCTGTATTGGCCAGTGCAGCTGCTTCTGGCCAATACAGAGTGGTCCTTCTTCCTCATTTGATTGTAGTTAGAGAAATAAAAAGTAGCTTATTTCTGCCCCCTCTCCCACCAGTCCTGCCTGCTGCATCCAGTTGTGCAGAGGGAAGGACTCAGTCTGAGGGCACCTGTACTCTGATTTGTTATATATTTCTTTAATCAAAGTGCCCGGCCCCACAAACTGCTGCAGGAATCAGGGCGATGCTCAGCTGTGGTACCAGGAGACCCAGCCTCCTTGCTACAGATGTGATGGTGTTATAGCAGACATGTTTCTTTCACTGTCTCTTCCTCACAAAACTTTGCAAGTCGAGAAAGCCATGAAATGCACAGGTCACAAAATGCATCCTTCAGCAGCATGAAGCTTGGGCATGTTTTACTCCTCTGTGGAGCATTTCTTGACAGATATCTTATACTTGCGGGAAGCATCTGGTCCAGCCATCAGCTGACACCAGTGGCCTCTCCTGAGCAGGCTTCTGAGCAAAGGCGGCCCCTGCTTTGGAGCTGCTGGATGGATTTGGGTGGTTTTCCTGCTGGTGATTTTCTCCTCCAAGGAGCAGGCAGTGTTAGTGCTGGGATGCTGCTTCCCACTCCATCTTTGGGAAGACCAGGAGTCTGCTTCATTCACACACTCTTAACTGCTACATGCTTTGACTTTGCTCATCTAGTTAATGCCTTACCATCAGAGCGAAGTGTCCAAGCTGCCCCGGGCAGTGCTGGAGGTAGAAGGAAGAGCACTCCTGAACCTCTCCACACCTTTAAATCCTCCCCCAGCCTGCCATGGCCAACTTGAAAATCTGTGAACTCAGGAGTCAGCATCCTGGCTTTGCCTTTGCTGTCAAAGGATGAAATAACTCCCTGCTGTAAAAATCTTCTTCGTAACACCCGCAGCAAGTAGATTTTATGCCAAGCTCTCTATTGAAAATCTCTGCAGTGCTGTGAACACCGCTGAGGTACAAGGCTTGAAATCCAAGAGAGGTAAAATGACCTCTCTTGAACACACGTATGCCTAGGCACCTCTGTAAGGAGTGTGAAAGAATACTATTCATGCTTGTACTTCTCCCATCACTGTGCTTGGGATTTGGTTTGCACAGGACCTTTGGACAACAAGATATTGAGACGTTTCCTTCTTTTACAGAGTAACCTCAAAGCTATTAGACGCCTCTACTGAGGAAGCTGTAGGACCACACTGGTTTACAGCTTTTCCCAGTTCACCAGTGCAAGGAGCTCCCTTGGGTACTTCATGACACTTGTTTTCCCTCAGTCAGTGCCAAGATGCAGCTATCTCTCTGCCCTCTCCACATAGGACTCTCCACTCTTAGCTCTTCATTAATTGTTCACCTCTGGCTAATTTTCCCATTGTTTTTCCATTCAAAGGAACAGAATTCAGATAATCTCTAGGCTGAAATAATAACAATTGTAACAAGAAAAGTAGGCAATTTTTTCTTTCTCTAATGTCCCTTATCACTGTGTTTATCTCACAGATAGCATGTTTGCAGAGACCATGACCACTGCTCGTCTCAGCTCTGCCCGTCTCAGCACTTGCCTTCCACAGAGCAACCATGATTCAGCCAATTTCAATAACAACGAACTGGAGAACAACCAAGTGGTGGCCAAAATTGCAAACCTAAACCTAAGTCGGGTACCAGGACTTGCGACAGACAACCACATCATCCCCTGTTGCCCAAACCGGCGGCAGCATGCCCATGGCGTCCCAGCCTTCCTGGACACAGACCTGCGATTCCATCCCACCCGTGGACCTGACATCACCTTTTCTCAGGACCGGATGGTTGCATGCACCAACTGGCAAGAAAGCAATAGGACTTTGGTGTTTTCTGACCGGCCTTTGCACATTGGTGAAAGCCTCTTTGTGGAAGTAGGACATCTTGGGTTGCCATACTATGGGGCCCTTTCCTTCGGCATCACTTCTTGTGATCCGAGTACTTTACGGACAAATGAGCTCCCAGCAGATCCAGACTTTCTCTTGGACCGCAAGGAGTACTGGGTGGTTTACCGAGCGTTCCCGGTCCTCAACAACGGTGACATCCTCAGTTTCATGGTCTTGCCGAATGGGGAGGTGCACCATGGGGTGAATGGAGGCAGCCGAGGGATGCTGATGTGCGTGGACACCTCGCAGTCTCTCTGGGTGTTTTTTACAATCCATGGTGTAATCAATCAGCTCAAAATACTGGGTAAGTGCAGCCAAATGGAATGATAATGGGGAGCACGTGGCTGGTGAATTGTACTGGGCCAGAACAGGAGCTAGGGGTTTGCATTCCCAGTGTTCCGTTTACAGGGTGGTCACTGGTGTGAGGAAGCAGCTCCTTATCTCACCTTTTGTTTGCCAACAAGAGTGTGTGAGACACGGTAGCTCTCACATGAATGCAGCTTATACAAGTACCCCAGAAAAGGATGAGACTTGAGAGATAAAATAAGCAGCAAGCTGTGGGGGACACAGCTGTTTTTCAGATGGTTTGTTTTTAAAAAGGATTCTTTATAAACCCACTATTCCAGCTAACAGGTATTAAACTCCTGTCGTGGTAAGGGCAGTGATTTTTGTGAGCTCTGGTTTAATCACATGTGCTGCTGATAGGCAGTAAGCACTCCCCAGGCACTGCTGCAGTTTGAGTATCAGATGTCATTTCAATGTTGAGCTGTTGCTGGTGACCAGTTACAGAGCTTCTCCTTTCTAAGTTAAGGATTCTGTCAGAAAACAGATGGTGATGACTTTGTAAATCAAGCTTTTCTTATTTAAAGCAATGCCCTTTCCCAGCTGCCACTGAGACAGTGGTAGCTAGAGGCCACTGCAGCTGGAGAGATCAGGACCATGGGGAAGGGACTTTACACCCTAAACAATGGCTGTCAGATAACTGGTTCTTGCTTCACTGAATCTCTGATCAGACATTGTACAATGGCATCGTGAGGTCCAGGCCCTGGAGGTCACATCCATAATCATGCACCTGCATCATACTAAGGGGCAGAACTTAACCCAGCAGCTGGGCTTTACCCTAAAGCACTGAGGGCTGAGGGGCATTTAGCTCGGCTTTGGGTGTCCATTGGCGCCGCGGTGGGCTCAGCTGTCTCCTGTGTTTGCAGGCACTGTGCAGTCCAGCCCAGTGACCGTGTCTCCCTCAGGATCACCTGGCGGCTCGCAGTATGACAGCGACTCAGACATGGCCTTCAGCGTGAACAGGTCGTCATCTGCTTCAGAGTCATCACTGGGTAAGGAGAGCCCATGTGCCAAGGCAGGGATCTGGGGAGACAGACGATGCTAGTGTTACACGAGGCAGCAGGGCAAGGTTATGGGGCAGATGTTACATCCACAATGCCAACAGAAATAATTGGAAAGAAACAAAGTGGTGGGATGATTTTCGTGGCCTGAGGAAAGGCTGCACATTGCTTCCCACTTTGTCTAATGGAAGCAGTCCCTGCAGTGCTGCAGTAGTTGGGGTGCGGTATTATGTCTGGGGGTCTTGCAGCACCCAGACCACTGCTTTCTACACTGTTAGGGCTCCACTGACAGGGATGCCTGCATAACCATTCACATGTTGGTGTTTGGCATGTGCTACTGCCACCCAGCATGGCTGATGTGATGCAGGAGCACCCTTAATGGAGCATGGCTCCTTTGGGGAGAGTGGGGCTCTGCACACTCACACCATGAAATGAGTGTGCAAAATCACAGCCCTGCTTGGGGAAGCCCTGGTGAGCTGTGCTTGCTCTGTCTATACAAAAAGGATGGTAAGCTCTGCCCGGGGCTGTACCTGTGCTACCAATTAGGATACGCTGAGATTTGTTTGGCAAATGAACCAGGCAATGGCTAAGGAAGGAAGAGCCTTAAAAATTGACTTGAGTGTGCATTGTACCGTCTCAGGCTTGCACCATCTGGTGACTAAATGATCTTATTCCTTCCTTCTCTTTCACAGTGACTGCTCCGAGCTCCCCCCTGAGCCCCCCTATCTCTCCCGTTTTCCCCCCTCCGGAGCCAGCAAGCAGCAAGAACGGGGAATGCACGGTTTGCTTTGACAGCGAGGTGGACACGGTGATCTACAGCTGCGGACACATGTGCCTCTGCAACACCTGCGGTCTTAAGCTGAAGAAGCAGCTCAACGCCTGCTGCCCAATCTGCCGACGGGTCATCAAAGATGTTATTAAGATATACCGCCCGTAGCGCCCGGCTCGGGCCGTAGGAAGGGGGAACGCCGCTAGCAGTAACCATGCCTTTCCGTCCCTGCTTATGGGTTATCGTGCTGGTCAGTCGTTATCAAGTGGCTCGTTATCTGTGTTTCCTTATTTGACTGGTAGGGCACAATTCAGGGATCAAATTGAGCTGAGGATCATGTGGGGCCCAAAGGCACGGCTGCCGTGCCGGCCAGGCTGTGTGCCCATGGGTGAATCCGGGGAATCGCGGTCTGGCTCCGACCCAGCTGCAAATGAGAAATTTCCCGTGCAAAGGCTCTTTTTTCGCTTCTTCCTCCAGAGAAGGAGGCTCTTGCTGTGGTGCGTGTTGGGAAGGGGAGGTTGACACTTATTTGGTCAGTGCTGGGTGCCACTGGGCTTCCCAACCCCGAAACCCCAACAGCTCTGGTCTGCTGCCAGGTGCTTGTGCTGTGGTGGGATAAAATTAGACAAGGCCCAGTGGGAGGGTTCAAAGTGGACAAAACTGGTCTGGAAATGTCATGTTCATCCATGTAAGGGGAATTAGCTGAGGCCAAAATAGTAGCACAGACAGATTCTCTCTTGTTTTGTTTGGGTTTTGCCCCCCTTGAGCAGGCTTCTGGGGCACATGGAGAAGCTGGTCTGGCTTCAGATAAAGCAGCTTAGATAGAGCAGCTTTTGCTTTCTATGTCAGAGCAGAGACTTTTGGCCAGGGAGGCTGAGACCCATGGAGCAGCCACAGGGTAGCGGTGAGGAGCATGAGCCCACCGAGAGCCCCAGCTGCTGCAGCAGCAGTGATGGAGCGATGAGCAGCAGTGATGGGCTGTTCAGGCACTGCCGTATGGCTGGCTGCTGAAGCCATGAATTACACCCTGTGGATGAGTGGGGCATTTGTACAGGCACACTGCAGTCCTAGCTCAGAAAAAGCACGGGGCTACCATCATCTGCAGCGATGGTGTTTGTCACCTCCAGGCACACAACGCCTGCATTTTCCCCTGCTCCTCTTCGCAGGCGGTGTAGCTGCCATCTCACACTGTCCTGCCTGGCTCGCCTCCTCTAGCCCTTCCCCTGCTGCCAGTACTGCAGCAGGGCTCAGCCTTTCTCCTGCCCACCACAGGGACTTTTTGGAGCCCATGGTGAGAAACTGATTTCTGTCCCAGTCCCAGCAGACTTAGCTTTTCTCTAGGGACTGTATCTGCTGATTTTACCTGCTCTTTATCCTGCCTTTCCAACTTTCCCGGCACTGCTCCCAGCTGCCCAGACGCTGGGTCCCAACAGTAGATGAGAACTTGTTGAGATGAACAGGGATCTATCTCACTTAGCTTTACTTGGGAGAAGGAATGAAAAAGGCTCTTGGACTGTTAGTAGATGTTGGGACTTAAAAGGTAAATAGGTTTCAGCTGTGATATTAGCTACAAGCAGCAGCAACCGGGATGAGCTGAGCAGCATCTAAGCATGCAGTATTGGTGCTGGTTTGAGGAACTTGGTGTTCTCCTTCTGCTGCTTCAGGAGCTACCCTCTGTTCTCCGTCCTCTGCCCACTTGTGTGGCTCCTGTCCAGTCCTTCAGCCTGTGCCTGGTTGGTCTCCAACTGATCCAGGTTTGTAAAGAGGGGAAGAGAGAGGATGCAAGTGATAGGAAAGGAGAGGGGCTGGTGTCACTTTAGCTCGGTGACCTTGTGCCACCAAGTGCATAGAAACAGCTTTCTTCAGAAAGGCGCAATTACCATATTTTTGTCCAAAATAAAGGAAAAAGAATAGCAACCCCTGTATGTTCAGGGTTTCAGGGCCCAGAGGGGCAGCCTGACTTTGTTGGTGTCTGTCACCTTGCCTTGCCATTTACTCTCTTCTCCAAGGTGCCGTAGCCATGGGTGCGCTGCCCCCTCTCACAGTGCTGGCACTTGGTGGTGCTGCACTTGTTACCAACCGGCACTTGGCCCCATCCCAGCCCTGCTCCACCGTCAGGAGGGCACGCTGAGGAGCAGCTCATCCTCCTCCTGCAGCGCTGTGCTGCCGGCTCACAGGGCATGGAGAAAAACTTTGGGGTTTTTTATCTTGAAGAGCTAAATAACATTTTAATTCCGTGTATAAATGAGAGGCTGCTGTAGCGTGAGATCTCTTACCCATTGCCCTGCTGCATCGGCACAAGGGCCTGCTGGCTTTCCAGAGCCCTTTAGGGAAACTTGGCTCTTGCCACTGGCTGTGATGCTGCCGAGCATGCCCAGCCCTCAGCAGAGCCACTGGCACTGCATCTGTGGCACGAGTTCACTTACACCTTTGCAAAAGGTGGCAGCGAGGGCATCTTTCCAAGCTGGAGCCTTGTCCAGCCCCTCTGCCTGGGGACCGCAGGCATTGCCTCTACAGAGACCTCCTTGATCATGCTATGGCAGATCAGGGTCTGGCTGTGGTCAGTGGGTGCAGCACTAAGAGCATGATGATGGCAAAGTATGTGAGCGGGTGATGAAAGGCCAGGTTGGGTTGGCACCTGCCTGGTGGGCGGGCTGCAGTGGGAAGCCTTTGCATGATGAAGAACTCAAGGGAAGCTGTCTGTATCCACAGCGAGTGATGTTAGCTTGGGTCTGATCTGGGCTAGCAAATGCCAGCAGCCATCCCTGGGGCTGCTGTTCTGGTTTCAGGGGTGCCTGGTCCTTTTCAGTGGGTGCGTGAGCAGAGCAGAGCCCATCTGCTTGGCTGACACTTCAGGTCCTCAATGGACGCGGCTATTTGCATGCCTGAGGTGGGGTTTTCTTTCGTGTAGCTCTCTTTCCTTTTTAGTGCTTAAACCCAGCAATGGGGAATACTGAATCCACCCCAGGCTGTGTCCGAGCTGTTCCCGACACTGCAGAGGTTGTGTTTTTGCTGTAGCAGCCCAGTCCCATTTCCACAAGGGCAGCATCCAGTGGGACCAGCAAGGGAGGCAGCTCAGTGAGAGTCCAGAGTGTGGCCGTGCAGCGAGCGGGAGGTGAGAGCAGTGGATGTGTCGCCCTGCCTATCCGAGAGCAACGGGAATGTTCCAGAATAGGTTTCTTAAAACCCAAGGATTGCCAGGAAAAGGTAGCCTCTTACAGATGTAATTGTTAGTACTCGTATTGCTATCATTTTTTAAACAGTCCAATGATATATGATTTGTACAGAAGATCTGTTTGTGCCTTATAAGGGTGTCCGTGCACTTTTTATCCTTTTTAAAGCAAATTTTAAAAAGAAAAAAAAATAATATCCGGGGGAAAAAAAACAACAGAGATCAATGGTAGTTTTATAGAATTTTGTGTTCACTGAGAATCCTGCTTTTTTATATATATATTGGAGTGAAAAAGTGGTTTATTTCCATGGTTCTCCCCACCCCAACCTATTTGTTTAAAAATTGACAAAAGGAAGGAAGGAAAAGAAGAGATGGGGGAAACTCTTTTACCTTCCCCCTTTCTGAGACAGTTACTCTCCTATCGTTACCTTTATGATTCAGTACTGTGACCTGTACATCATGTTTAAGCTGAATCAGATTTTGGACCTCTGTATTAGGCTTTTCAAGCAAATCACCTAGGGGACCTGGGGGGTGGGAGGGCATCGCACGAGGGAGGGAACTGCACTTCTACATGTCAGTGCTCTATAGCGTTGTGTTCAGTGCTGTGTGTTTTACTTTTGTCCATTTATCTGTTTTACATTAATATAATTTTACTTGTTTATGAAACAAATAAAACTTTGGCTTGTAAAGCGTGCTCCTGGATGTTTAAAGTGTTTGAACTGGAGGGTGAGGAAATCCTTCATTTCCAAAGCGTGGCACTATTAATGCACAGAGGCAGGGCACCTCTGTTCAGCTCAGGCACCTCTGCTTCCGAAAAATTAATGGTATGCACTTTAAATACCTTGTATGAGCTTTGCATTGCTCCTGGGAGGACACTGCACAGTGGCTGTGCAGTCCCTTGATGGGCAGGGTAGGGGGTATTCCTGGCTTGCTTAACCTTGCAAACCTTTCCAAGTTGGGCTGCTCACTGCACTAAAGCAGGGTGTCCTGTGGCAGATGCCCTCTCCAGGTGCCCCAAATTCCTCATCCAACCTGCACCATCTCAAGCAAAGCAGCTGCAAGTGTGGCCCCACTCCCGTGCTTGTGCTGAGGCTGTGGCAGCCTGGGGACCACCGTGGCTGACCAGGGAAGGGGTGATGCAGGCACAGACAGGAGGGCTGCTTTTCCTTTTCTTGGTTTTTTTTTCTTTTTTTTTTTTTCTTCTTTTTTTTCTTCTGTTTGTTTGTTTTTTGGGCTTTTTTTAGGGTTTGTTTTATTTTGGCTTTTTTTGTTTGGTTTGCAGCAATACCTGGCTCACTGTTTCACAAGCAGACGCCAGCAGAAGGCTGCTCTCTAAACTGTTTATATCTCTAAATGTGACCAGCTGAAGCCAGACACCAGTCAGGCAGCCTCAGATGTGGTCAAAGCAGGGTGGAAGAATTCATTCATAACTCTGCCCTGGCAAGAACACAGCCACAGTTAAGTATTTGCATGGAAAACCTCACAAGCCGCAGGTGGCAAAGGAGCCCGGATGGCTGTTTATGCCAAAAGGCCTTTTTATAAACTCTGCTGCCTCAGTTTATCCAGAGAGCTGATCCCTGCGAGCTGCCAACAGGCTTATACTGCCAGTCTCAGGCCACAGAGTGACTTTGCACCACACTTATCATTAGTGTGAGGATCTGCTCCAGCTGCTGCTGGCCCAAGCCCTGGGGAGAGCATGGAGGACCATTGCCCGCTCCCATCACCTGCACCCACAGCCCCCTGCCAGCCTGGGTACCACGATGCAAGTACCAGCCCAAACTGAGCCTCCCATGGCTGAAGCCCCTTGTTAGTGTTCTGCCAGCTCAAGTGCTGAGCAATGCCTGATGATGCCCAAATCTCCAGCCCCTGCAGGATCTGCATGGCCTAGGTGGGTTACAGCCACCTGAAAGCTGGGGAATAAGGGTGGAAGAGGCTTACCTATCCCAGGCTGGGCAGCAGTGAGCCAGCCCAGTGGAAGATGTTCTTCCATGTCCTTTTCCCCCTCCTTGCCTAGCCTTCCCAAGCACTGCATGAAATACCACACACACAACCCTCTGCCAGAAGGCACTTGGGCTCTGGGGTCTGACACCTACTTTTGCCTGAGTACATCTATGACAGCCGTCATGCAGCATGCCAGACATACACCAGCCAGACACGGGGTCACAAGGGTGCTTGAAACCAGTCAAGCAATCTCTGTTTATTTCTTTAAAAAAAAAAAAAAAAAAGAAAACAAAAATGCTAAAAAAAAAATCAACCCCCAAACCCCACCGAATTAAAAAAGAAATCAACCCCATAATGGTGAAAGTATAGATACGGCATTTACACGGCTACATCTATCTTCTGCTGACCCCTCCCCCCCACAGTAATGTAGATTTATACACACTTACATAATATAGCGAGACGGACAAACAAACAGGCTTTGAGAGCCTGCAGGGTGCAGGGAGGACCTCCAGCCTGCCAAGGATGCGCTGAGCTGCAAGGACCTCACAGCACCCGGTTCTTCTGCCCCCAGCCATGGTGATGCCCCTCCTTGCTGCTGCATTGGTGGTGGGAAGGAGGGAGGTTGGTCTTTGGCTGCTGGAGTGATGCGCCCTGTGGCCAAGCTCAGGGTACGAAGCCTCCTGGCTGCCCTCACGAGGTAGTCGGGGAGTTTGGCCACATTTGTTGTGTGAGGTACAGAGAGGAGGCACAGCCTGGCAGAGGGCACATATTGGATGGGGGGCAAAGCCCTGCCAGCCCATGGCTCTCAGCATCTTCCTGATAGGAGCCGTTGTCCAGCCTGTGGTCCCTTTGCAGACGGAAGAGTGGTAGGAAGGGGTAAGGCTGCAGGCGTTGGCACCCTGCTGAGGGTCATCCCCTACTCGGGCACTCACCTGCCTCCTTGAAAGCTCTTTGGGAACAAGGGAGCAATCCTGTCACACACTCAATGAGCCAAATACAGTACTTGTCTCAGCAAAATGAAGCACTACCAGTTCTGAGGTTCAGTCTGGGAGGAAAGCAGAAATAGCCCTCATTTGGTATGGAGGCCACAGAAATAATAGCATTGTCCCTCCTAAGGAAAGCCAGGGACAGTGAGGTCTCCAAGACAGAGAAAGGAGAGACACTTCTGAGATTAAAAGGCCATTCAGAAAAGAGAGAACAAGGACACAGTGCCACTGGAAAGGACGCACAGACCTTCCAGCCTGCTGTGCGATACTGCCAGAGCGGACGGGGACACAGCTCCAGCCCCCTTCCCTGATACAGCAGGGGCTGGATTGGGCTGCTGCCAGCTCTGGCTTAACTCATCCTGTCCCCATTCCTTTCCAGAGCAAAAGGGGTTTACTGGAGCAAGAGATGCACAGAGACAAGGCATCATTGTTCCCCCAACCCACCCTGCAGCTCTCCTGGGAGCACATCAACACCTCGCAATGTGCCACGCAAAGAAATTTGTTATTGGATTGGGTTGCAAATGCATTGCTTATTGCCAGCTCAGGTGAGTCAGCCTGATCAGGGGCTGATGTGCCACCAGAGAAAACTGGAAGTGGGAGGAAGAGGAATCAGCTGCAGACTAGAGTGAATGAATTCCCACGGTTAAACACAAACCTTGGGGCTTCTGGATATGAGGCTGGACTGGGATGGTCAGGACTGCTCTATCTGATAAACCAGGGCTGGGACAAACTGCCCCATCACCCTCCCAAAATGAGCCTGGCCTGAAGCACCAACATTTTCATTCGGTACACAGACAGAAATATCTTCATCTCCACATTTCCAGAGTAGAAAATAGGGGACAGGGAAGGCAGTGAGCATCTGGGGGAGTGGAGAACACTCCTTCAATTCTGCCAGCCTCAAATTAAAGGGAAAACTATAATTTTCAGCAGCAAAACAATGTGGCTGCAGAGCTGCAGCTGCAGCGCTTAACACTTGCAATTAGACTAGAAAGGGCGACAGGGCTTGGTCAACAAGAAACCCACAGAAGCACTGAGTTTAAAGCTCTTCTGGAGAGAGAAATGTGGCCCTAAATCTGCAAGTAGCCAAATACAGAGAGAAGAAAGCAGCAGTGGGGAACAACAGCTCATCTACGCTCAATTCTCCTGCTAGGACAAGCAGCAATGATGTGGGCAAGATTAGCCTATGCAGGCATGGAAAAACCCCAGGCTCTGCTTGCCCTGAAGACCCTCAAACAGACCAGCAAGCATGGTGAAAGCAAAGTACCTGGAAGACAGGCAGATGGGTGAGAAACAAGGCAGGGAGCCCCTGAGCACCAGACACACCTCACAACTGGTTGTGATAAGGAGCTGAACTCCCACATGCTGCATTGCACTTGATAATATCAGCACCTACTAAAGGACCCACCTCCTGGCTGCTGCCCGCCAGCCTGGGAAGCTCTGTGGGTCACAGGAACGGGTG
Organism: Coracopsis vasa; assembly: GCA_026283785.1. Lineage (NCBI taxonomy): Eukaryota > Metazoa > Chordata > Aves > Psittaciformes > Psittacidae > Coracopsis > Coracopsis vasa. The sequence continues at coordinate 84,684 of JANHGB010022445.1, forward strand.
GTCCCCTGTTAGTCCAACAGGCAGGGCAGTCTGTGTGGGAATGAAAGCAAAGCATCCTTTATCCAGGGCTTCTGGGGTCATTTTGGTCCTCTGTGCCTTGCATAGTATTTTTCAGCCCGGGTAAAATAACTCAGTAATCAATTTAGAGGACTGCTTGCCATATTTTTGTTACTGGTCATTGTTAGAGATAATGGCTTAGATGAGCTTTTGTCTAATCAGAGAAAGTGCAGTGATTTACAAAAGAAAAATGTATGTGAGTTTTATTTTCCCCCAACATAGTATTCTTAAGGGACTGATTAAACCAAAAATAAGTTCAGTAAGACACATTCTTTACACCTTAATTACAGAGTCTAGTTGACTTAATTGCCTATGCTTACCAACTACTGGTGTCATTTCTGTATCCCACTTCTCCCAATGGAAAAAAAATAATGACCTAGCATTTGCAGACACTGAAAATTTTGAACTAAAAATGAGAAATAAATCAAATCAATGCTTTGCACTATAAAAGGGAAAAATGAAGATACCAAAGTCTTGTCTTTTGGAATTTGTCTTATTTCTGATTCAAGCTGGAGTTCATTTTCATGATTCATGTAATATTTTAGTACCAAATTTTGTCATTAAAAGTGGATCCTGGCGATGTCGTGGAAGGAATAATTCTGTAAATGATAGGGAGTTTCATCTTGGGTCTAAAGAAACTGAATATAACATGTTCACTGCATATATTCCCAGTATTTAGGGTTTTTTTTTCCTATTTCATCTCCAGTTGCCATTTTTTATTCTCAATAACGCCAATTTTGACAGCAACAGTTACTGTGGACAGTTTTGCAAGTTATGTAAGTAGTCTTACACACAGCTCAGGTTTCTTGCAGTGTCACTGTCAGAGTATGTCTGAGCTTCACTTAGTGTAGCCACTATTCTGATGTAAGAATACCTCAAAGCCAACACTTCTTTCGTCAGGAGCGGTTGTAATATTTAGCTTAATTAGAAAGAGAGTGGGCAAGAAAGAGGATTAAGGAGAATAAAAAGTTGACT